>APFE031409295.1:1458-93710 GCA_000404065.3 Pinus taeda | reverse complement strand
TAATCTGAATGATCTAGTATATTTAATATTACATAGATCTATTATTACTTATTCCTTTTTATTAGATTTATATTAATTAGTTACACTAGACATTAATAATAAGTTGAATACTATGACATTATTATAATAATAGTATAATATTTATTTTTAATTAATATTAAATCCTTCCGATTACTAACAATGAGTATCCCTAGATATATTATTCTAGCATAATATACCCTAATATTACTACTAAAGATGATCTTTTCACCTAAATAACTCATAATAAATATTAAAATAATATTTTACATATTAATATTATTATTTAATTAAACATGTTGAATAGTCAAATCTAACCATTCTGGGTCATTCTTAGCTATTTATCAAGTCTGTCCTAATATAGCCGTTGTTTCTCAATATAGCCGTTTTTAGTCAAACCTAGCCGTTGGATGATCTACTCTCCCTATTTAATATGCAACGACGATCTGGTTCTTCACCTTGTCCTGACGATGAACCACACTTGTTGGTTCGAAACACGTCGAAAATTATTCTATCATTTGATTTACGCCGAAATACTCAAGATTATATTAGAATTCTTAACCTCAACCTTGACTTTGGTTCTACTGAAAGTATTTCTTCTTTAATAGACATCTTTCATCGTCTATCATATACATGCAATGACTCTTTGTACCTTGGTTTCCTTAATCAATCTTCTCCACCAACTAGTTCTTCACACTCTCTTTATTTTCAAGTTTTTGGTTCAATTTGCGATCAAGTACAAGGGGTCATATTACATAGGTAGAGGAGTAGAAAGGAAAAGAGACTTTTGATCTCTCTTCTCTCTTTAAATTCCATCTATGTCAAGATGTTATTCCTTCATTCTTGGATGATTTTCAATATACTAATATTGGTATTCAATTGAATGAAGTTAATTTCCTTAATAAATCTATAGTCTTTAGAAACAATAATTTTGATTATGATGACTCTATTGATGTGTATGATGATGAATTCCCATGTCCACCAGATGATCTTTCAATTTCTCGAGAATATTTTTATTTGAAAGAATTATATCTAGAATTGGATTCGGTCAAAGAAGATGTTCCTATGGAAACTTCCTCTTCATCTCACCATCCCTTTTTCTCTACCATTTGTAATTCATCAATATGTGATGAAGATACTCCATGCTCTTTAAGTTATTCATATGATGATTTAACTTCTCAATTGACACAAGGTAGTGAGGTTATCCATGATAAAGAAGGAAACAATCAAATCATTTAGTATCCATTCTACCCCTTATCATTTCCAGTTTTGCATGAAGACAATTATTTTGTTTAGGATAGTCGTGGAATTTGTCCATTATATTCATCCTTTCACGTGCATTTAGAATAACATTTTACTTGAGTAATCTAGTTTTCAAAGTTGTAAAATACGATCAAATCAATGATAGATATGGCTTCCATCTCGTTAGTAGTGGTCTTATTAAAATCAATGGTATTATCTATCCTTACACCATTCATGATCTGACTCAATCTTCAAAATGTGATTTTATAATCCTTGAAGGTTCTGGGACTTGTTAGGAAGTTGAGGTACTTCAACTTTTGTTAATGGTTATGCCAAAATCTCTCGGCTCTTGTAAGATACTGAAACTAACTTAGATATGGTTTTTATCACAAAATTATTTTCTTTACATGGTTTCACTGAATGAAAATTCCTTCTTGAAAGATGTATGGTATTTCAGATATAGTCTTTCTAACTTTCAAGATTTGATTTTTGATCAAATTCAAGATTCTATTTCATTTTATTCATCTCCATGTAAGGATCTTATACTTAACTCATGTTGGAGTGTGTATCCCTCATAGAAGCATGAAATTGTGAATATGATCATGTCAAACATTATATTTGGCCACAGGAGTAATGCCCATAAGATACATTTTAGAATAGTCAGCGCCTAGTTTTCCTTGTGATTGTTATACTGCTAATATTTGTCTATGTCACACCTTAAACCCTCTCGAGTGCTAGTGAATACTTGAGTTATTTATTGAATCAAATTATTCTTCACCCATTGTATCATGTATGTCATTTCATGTTTTTTCTATGTTGGCCTTCCTTTTCACTTCATTCAATGATTACAATGCTAGTGAAATATGTAACCAGTTACAGGAAAATGGTTTGTAATATTTATCATGTGAGGGAGATGATTCTATTGCTCAAAGCATTTGGAAAGTTGTTCAAATTGATCTATCTTTCTTTTCTACTAATCGAGAATCTCATACCACAAACAATCCATATGATGATAATGCTTGTTTTAGTAATTGTCATTCAACATATCATTTTCCCACCACCATATCCAATGATACTAGTTTTACATCAATTAATATTCATGGTTTAACTCACTATTAAGATACTTTTCAATCAGTTGAGCTACTTCAACCTTCATTGATGGTTATGTGAGGTCCTCACTATCTTGAAAATCCTTCTGAATATGGTCAGATTAATTTTCCCTTACAAGATTATCATCCTAATCCCATCCTTCTAATTGAAAAGTCATATTTTCAAAGATTTCAAGGTTTTCAAGAGGATTGTTTTGAATTTCATAATCCAATCTATGATCAATTGGAAGCATCGTATGTAGCAAGACAATTCACTAATAACAAGATTCAATATTTCTTGATGCTTGACAAGAATAGCAACACAGACAAAGGTGCATTCACAAGAAGCCTTCAAGGTTTTTATGGATGTTGTTTTCATCAAAAAGATAAAATTGCAAGTTGGTTATAGGTGGTTGTTGTGACACATTTTTCTGCTGAAAGGAAAGACCTTCAATTTGTTCTGCAAGTTATTTAAGCTCTATTTTTACTTCTTCACATTATTATATATTTCTTTTTATTGTTGGTATCTTTGTGTTTTCCAGTCAGGAGTAGTTACAACAATTAAATTGGAAATCTCATTACACTTGACCCTAACCTTCTAGCTAGTTGGGTTAGGAGTGTGTATAGTTGTATTTTAGTTTCCTTTTCTCACACTCATCCTTTATTTTCTCTCCATATGATCTCTACTTTTCTTTTACTTTTGTCTACATGTTGTTTTATGTTCAACCTCCATTTTATTGCCTTTTTTCTTGTTTCTTTTTTTTGTCTTGTTTTTTCTTTCGTGTTTCACTTTGCATGAAAGATGCTCCTTTATGGCTGAAAATACAATGTGGAAAAATTGAAAAGGGAAATTTTGATGATGAATAAATATTTTGTTAACTTCTGTCCTCTTCTCTATCTTGGGTTTACATATATTTAAATTCGATGATTTCTGAATGAAAAATATGATTCATTCTAGATATAAATACTTTGGTTGAACTATGAGCCCATATATTTATTAGGATATTCATTCTTGACTCGTCCCTATATTGAATAACATTTTGACATGTCAAATCAACTGAGTAGAGAAGGGAATGGAGAAAAAATTTTAATGAGCATATAAATTTGTTTATCTCTCAAACCCCTTAATTAAGGAACCACCCTCTTCTATTCTCGATAAGTCAAGATACGTCTTCCACCATTAAAAAAGAATAAGTTCCTTTGCACATTTTATTATTAACTAAATACAAAGGTGAAGAAGAGAAATGATTCTTGTGCAGAGAGGTGAAGCAAGTAACTTTTTCGGGGTACTATTCAGGCCCGCTAACAGTGAAGAAATTCTTGTGTTTCTTTGAGGTGACTCCTTCAGGGTACTATCGAGGCTCACTGGTAGCGAAGCAACACCAGGGAATGTGATTCCAAAGCTCAGTATACTTACTATCCTTCTCCCCTATCAAAATATTTGAGGTATGACTAGTCTTATGTTGATGTGTTTGAAGCTGAGAAAGGAATAGAGGAGAGTATATATTTAATCAGGATAGATACCAAATACAGGACAATCCAGATGGTGAATCAATACTTCCTAAAGGATTGAAACCTACCATTTAAAGATGAAACCTGAGTAGAGAAGATAGAGTTCAACTAGTGTGTTTCCAACTGTTGTTGCTGCAACAAATACCCTCCAAAATTTTTCTTACACTTGTATTTTAGAGCCTATTGAGGATCATGTGATCTATCATTCTATGGTCACTTTGTGGTCATCTAATGTTTTGCAAAGTATTGAGTATTATTTTCGTAAATGTCAAAGTCACTTGCTTATGAATGCTTAGTTTTTGAAGAATTCACAAATCAACATCTTCTTATGAAACATTAGATAAGCATTGTACAACTCTTGAAGGTAAGGCTTACACAATCATTAGTGATAGTGATTATGCAATCCATAAGCACAATGTATTGTGAAACACATGTTGATAGTCAATGCACATTTTCATTGATAATCTCTCTCTTTTGGTCACGATTGTACTTCTATTTTGGTGAACTTTTCCAACTGTCTCTTTTGATTTTTTTTTCAATTTAATAAGTTTTTTTTATTCATTTTATCTTTGATCTGGGATGTGTCACTTTCAATGTCATTCGCATTTGCAAGTGTCATCTGTAATTTTCTCTTACTGTCGCAAGTGTCATATTTTGGCATGGGAAGTGTCGTACACTGTAAAAATAGAGTTCTGGTTCATTGTAATAGGTGAATTTGGTACCAATGGGTCCTATTCTCTATGTAGACATGTAGTCAATCCATTCCCAAATTTGTATGTATTTTCGTTTTAGTGTTTTCATTGTCACTACAAAGTGTATCTTAAGTGTCACACGTAGTCGAAGGGAGTCAATTGTACATTCTTAAAAGGTAGTTCTGATGCATTCTCCTGCACTACTATGTCATATTCATCATAAGGAAATGCATCAACATATTCCCTAGGGATTCAGCATTGTCATAAAATTATCTTCATTGTCGTCACAAAGTGTATCCTAATTGTTGCACTCAAAGGAGAGTATTGTTTCATCATTGCATCAAGGGGATCATGTTTTCTCTAGGTTTTGAGTCTTCAATATTGTGCCATCGATTTTTATGAATGTGTGATCATATTCAAGTCCTATATTTACCTCATTGATCCCACACTTATCCAAATTCTAGAAGATAACTTGCCTGACCAACTTGACCTCACTCAACCTCCTTGAACTACACATTATACAACAACTAGCCTCAAGCTAAGATTTCCTCCTAAAACTGTACAATGCACATTTTTTGCCTCCATGGACTATGCATTGTGAGGTCATAGTGCTCAAGGATTTCCTCCCTATTATGAGAAATTGTGCAATCATACCTCCCTACCAGTCTCTTGCTATGCATTGTGTAGTATTAGTCACCAACCTATGTCCTTGAGTCCTTGAATTGCACAACTACGCAATCCTCTAACCATTATCCCTCCAAAATTGCACATTATGTAGTCTCAGTGCTAAAACATAGCCCCTTGAGCTCCAAAATTGTGCAGTTCACCCTTCCAGTCAATCTCCTTTTATGCATTGTGCAATGGAAAGCCTCATAATGTTTCCCTGCCTCCCTAATTTGTGCAATTCGGTAACCCATAGGCCTATCTTTCTCTTGTATTGCGCATTGGGAAACTTCAAGGCTCAAGACTGCCTCATTGAGCGCCTCAAATGCATATTCATATTCCCCATGCCTCCAAAACTTCACATTGCACAGTCTCAAGGTTTAGTACATGAATCTTGACCCCTAGAACTGCACACTGCGCAATCCTTCAACTTCCCTCTCAATCTAGCACCTAGTTCCAACACAATCAATATTTTAATGAAGCAAGTTAGACTAGGATATTTAAAAACTGATTTCTTCTTGTAATGAGTGGGCTTCACTTGCAGATACTATATCTTAACATCACAAGATGATGCCTGGAGAGGAGGAGAAGGATACTATGCTAAAATACACTTGTGAAGTTGAAACCATGAAGAGGTCATTAATCACAAATATGAAGGAACACCAATTTATGAAAGAATACCAAATATCCGGACCACATGATGACTCCATACCATTCATCCACTTGGAGGGTGAAGATGAATTATTGAACAAACCTCTCATGAAAATTGAAGACAAAGCAACAAGAGAAACAACTTGGCATTTCCTTTTCATCATGAAGTTCATATCATCATTGTCAAGTTGTGATTTGTACAAGTGCCATAACAATGTCATGTATGTCCATGTGTCTTGCCTTATAATTTGTGGATGTAATGATGAAATTATAAAAAATAAAGGGCAAAATGTAATGTGTGGGAGTCTAAGAGACATATGTGTAATGTGAAAAGTCACATAGTCATATATGGACAAACGAGTCTTTAGGAAAAGTCCAAAATTCATATAGAAGTCCAAAGGTCACATTAGAAGTCTAAGAGTCAGGAGGGAAGCTCAAAAATCACGGGGATATGAAAGGTCATTCATCTTGTTATAAATACACCTTCATAAATCAAGAAAATGGATTTTTGGAGGCTTAGCTTTCAGAGAGCTAGTCTTGGATTCTATAGCTTAACATAGGAGAGAAGATCATTCTTTGGAGAAGCAAGAAGTGACTTAATGTTCCACTATTGGAGCTAGTGGCTTACCATTGTAATTGTGTACTTGGATATTTCACCTAATAATAAGAAGCTCATTTGAGAAAACACACTTTCATGTGTATGTCATCAATGTTGTAAGATTGTTCTTTGAATGTTTACGATATATGTTGTTCTAATATGTACTAAATAAATTGAACTATTTCGATGGATTTGGTGCTTTTCTTGTTAAAGGTATGTTGTATTTTCTTTAATTTATGTTGTGTATATGTGAACTATTTCTCTAGATAACTAATGAACCTTTGTTTTCTCTCGGGTGTCTCTTTTAGGATAGTACTAGTACTTACTTTCTAGAGGCTCACTATTATTTCCCCCTCGTGAAAGTATCTATTTACGTATTGCAATTGGTGTTTCATAGTGTCAACTTACTTGCTTATCTCAAAAGTTATATGCATAATCTCTTTTGTTATTCATTACAGCTTAAGAAAACATTTAAGTTATGGTGGTTGGGCTGATACTTCAGGTGGGGCTCCTCTAAATAGTGTGAGGTCTAATTGGGACTTCACATCGCGAAGACCCCCTTAGTTGATGAATTTCCAACACCGTCAATAGTTAGCAGTAGAAGGAGGGGCAGATGATAAGATATGCCCATTAGTCTGTTTAGAACCTCTTACCTTGAATGGCTCATCCCCAAATCATACTTTAGGGGTGTTTTTCCAATAGATTCGATGGTAAAAATTTCATCCCCGATGAAATTATTTATGACTTTCCTCAATTCAAGTTTGATGGTGAGGGTGATACATCTGTAGCTGAGCATGAATTTCTCTTTCTTAAGTTTTGTTAATATTATGAGATTGACGGTGAGGATGTGGCTTGTGCAATTTTATTCCTCACCCTTGAAGGTTGAATTCAATGATGGTGTCATACCCTACCACTCACTCCCATTCATTCTTTTGAACGCCTCATCAAGGAGATTCATTTATCATTTGATGGGTATGATTACCAGGATATCCTTAAAAGAATGAATCCTAATGAATCAATTGAGGATTTTGCTAACTAATTCCTTCACCTTTGTTATGAATTTTGCTAAAGAAGATATTGATTGGTATTTATTTAAGAAAAAGTTTGAGAATTTGGTTCTCCAAATGTTTTAAATACATGAAACACCACCAATTTTAGAGGAGGAAACTACTATTCCTTTCATTCCTTATCTTCCTCCTTTTTCTGTGCTTTGTGTTGACCCTATTCAAATAAGAAAATATGAAAACCAGATTGTTGATTGTTAGGTTCCTATAATACTAGTGATTCCCGCATTACTATTGTCATTGTAGCCCTTATTGTTATTGTTGTGCCCCTATTATCCCCATATTGTTATTATTGTGTCGCATAGAAGCCTGCTATTGTTATTTTTGTGCCCTTTATATTATTATTGTTAGGTCGGATTTGGTCATATTGTGACCCCTTATACTCCTATATATAGAAAGGAGGTCTTGTCATTTGTATCATCTAAGAATTGTTCATTTGTGTAATGTAAACCCTTGAAGAGGCTTATTTCTAAGGCATTGATCTTTCTTTTCTATGTTTTTGTGAGCTAGTTCATATCATTTGGTATCAGAGCTTTGGATTCTAGGGTTTTTCTACTCCAAACAGGTCATCGTGGCATTTTCACTATAATTGTTTTTCTGAGAGGTTTCAGAAGCTAAAAAAACCCATTTGATGGAAATCTCTCTAAACCTCGGGTTTGAATTTCAGACCTTTTGGTGCTATATTTTTGGATATATGATCCAAGGAAGTTAGGGTGTTTGCAGGATCTCGAATTATCTCTCAAACAGGTGACATTGAGAAAATCATCATAACTTTTTTCTTTCTTTCTTCTTCTTCTTTTTTTTTTCCTTCTGAGCATCAGACTGAAATTTCATAAGAAGTTATAGAAATAGGATGGCCTGCAATTTTCTATGTATCAGTTTCAGGTCCTAAGGTCGAAACAAGGACACGTGGAATTTCGCACAAATTCGATCTACTGAACTAGTCTATAATCAGACCATCATGGGAGATTTTGCATAACACTTCCTTGGAGAATCCAATCTTGATAAGACTTACGGGGTTAGAAAGAGGACTTAGAGGGCTACCTTAGGAAGTAATTTCAGACCTTAGAGATCTAAAGTATGGAGATACAATAGATTCAATATCGATCTCCTACAAAGTGAAAAACGGTGTGTAGTTTTTTTAAATTTTTTCATAAGTTTGGTTTGAAAAATTAGTTTGAAGGAATTCGAAGGGCATAGCGAAGCATTATTATCATTAATTGATGCCTCGAAGAAATAAAATGGCAACAAAATTCACTCTCGCAAAAAGTAACAGAAGCTAAGATGGATGGTTTAAAAAAATACGTACAAGCTAATATGTATGACATGGAAGCTAAGATGGATGGTTTAAAGAAAGGCATATAAGTTAAGATGAATGACGTGGAAGATAATATGAATGATGTGGAATCTAAGAGGGATGGCGTGGAAGCTAAGATGGATGGTTTAAAGAAAGGCGTGGAAGCTAAGATGGATGGTTTAAAGAAAGGCGTGAAAGCTAAGATGGAAGATTTGAAGTTTCTATAAGAAATGCTTACTAATGGCGGAAGGGTAGTAAAGGAAACTGATGAGAACAAAATAAATGTTAATCATGATTTCATAGACTCTAACATTGGATTGAATACCTACCATGTTCCAAAGATTGATATGATGAAGTTTGATGGCAAGGATCTCGTAACATGGATACTATAGATTAAGCAATATTTCGTTCTCCATAATGTGAAAAACACAAAAAACCAAACCATTTTTTATGGTATCGATGGCTTTGCTCTCATAAACAACTTGTCACTTGGGAAATTTTTACAGATGAAATGATAGCACATTATGAGGATACAAAAAGAAACACTTTTTTTAGCCAATTGATAAATATCAAACAAAAGGGTTCAATGATGGAGCACATTGAGGACTTCTAAAAATTGAATGTAAGGGTAAAAAATATTCTAAGGAGCATATGATTGATGTGTTCATAGGGACTTTAAAAGATAACATCCAACATGAGGTTCACCTTTGGGAACATGATTCATTAGAGAAGGCATTCAGGTTAGCAAAAAAATGGAAAGAAAAATTATGGCAACAAGGAAGCGTATCACTCACAATTATAAAGATGGAAGTGTTGTTGCTCCTAGCCTTCCACAACCTAAAAGGTTGACACCACAACAATTGGAAGAAAAAAGAGAAAAAGGGCTTGTTACAGTTATGATATCAAATACAGTAAAGGTCATAAGTGTGCTAAGAAGAAATTATTTTACATAGATTGTGAGGATGAGGAAGAAAAGGAACAAGAAATGTCAAAAGAAGAGGATATAAACCATGAAAAAATCCTAGATAAAGCAGAAATGAATTCGACCATATCTTCTAATGCATTGGCTAGAATTACCACTCATCAAACTATCAAGATAGATGGCAATATCAAGAAGAAAAAGGTAATTGTGTTGATTGATTTATGTTGTACCCATAATTTTATTCATTGTAATATAGCCAAGGAATTGAATTTCTTCTTATATCTAGCACTAGAGTGTCAAGTGATGGTTGAAAGTGGAGGAACCATAAATTTCTTTGGAAAGTGTCATAATATCAAGCTATCCATGGGAGAATATGTATTGAATAGCCCAATTCTTTCCATTCAAATGGGTGGTGTTGATGTTGTATTAGGAGTCTAATGGCTTCAGTCCTTGGGTACTATAGCTTTTAATTTTCAAGAAATTTTCATGAAATTTTCTTCAGAAGGAAAGGAAGTTGAATTAAGGGGTATTGCAGGGAAACCAGGAAAGTTAATTAGCTATAATGGGATGACAAATCTTCTAAAGAAAGAACCATGAGGCATAATTTCAAAATTATGTTCACTAGAGGTTCCCACATCAAAATCATCTATTTCTCTAGATCTCCAAAAATTATTGGAAAATCATTTCAAGGTATTTGAGACTCCCAAAGGCCTCTCACCTATTCGTGATCATGATCATGCTATTCATTTGATTCCAGGAAGTGTTCCTTCAAACGTCAGGCCTTACAAATATCCTTATGCCCAAAAGATTGAAATTGATCATATGGTTGCAGAAATGTTAGAGGCTGGTATAATTCAACCTAGTCAAAGTTCTTTCTCTGCTCCAGTAGTATTGGTTCACAAGAAGGATGGATCATGGTGCCTGTGTCCAAATTATAGGGAGCTCAACACTCTCCATATTAAAGGTAAATTTCCTATTCCTGTCATTGATGAATTATTGGATGAATTGCATGGATCAATTTACTTTACCAAGTTGTATCTTTGTTTAGGATATCATCAAATCATAATGAAGAGTGAATACAGTCCAAAAAAAACATTTAGAACTCATGAGGGTCATGAATTTTTGGTCATGCCTTTCGACCTTACTAATGCACCTTCTACATTTCAAGGTTTGATGAATTCAATTTTCAAACCCTTCCTTAGAAAATTTGTGTTATTATTTTTTGATGATATACTAATCTACAGCAAGTCTTGGAAAGATCATGTTCAACATGTTGACACGGTGCTCAAACTATTGGAGGAGAAACAATTATATGCAAAAAGCTCCAAATGTTTCTTTGGAGTACAAGAGGTGGAATATCTAGGTCATATTGTATCTCATGAAGGTGTTAAGGTAGATGCTAGCAAAATTAAAACCATTAAGGAATGGAAAATCCCCACATCCATAAAGCATCTGTGGGGATTTCTCAGGTTGATAGGGTATTATCGCAAGTTTGTTAAGAATTATGGGATAATATCAATACCTCTAACAACGTTATTGAAGAAAGATTCATTTTCATGGACTCTAGAAGCAACGAAGGCCTTTGAACATCTTAAAGAGGCAATGTGCCAAGCATTGGTATTAGCTACACCGGACTTCACAAAAACCTTTCTTGTGGAATGTGATGCCTCACGAAATGGAATTAGTGTTGTTTTAATGAAAGAAGAAAGAGCCATTTCTTTCGAAAGTCGTCCAATCAAAGGAAAGTATTTACACAAAGCTATTTATGATAAGGAAATGTTGGCAATACTACATGCACTTAAGAAATGGCGACCCTACCTAATGGGAAGATACTTGAAGGTAAAAGAAGTTAATCATAGTCTTAAATACTTTTTATAACAAAGATTATCTTTAGAAGAGCAAAAAAAATGGGTCACAAAGATGTTGGGTTATGACTTTGAAATAATCTAGAAAAAAGGGAAGCAAAATGTTGTGGCAGATGCACTCTCAAGAAAGGATGAAGATGTGGAAGCATTTCTTTGCTCCATTTCTATTATCCAACAAGATTGGATAACCGAAGTAAGGGATGAATGGAAGAATGGAGAAGAAGTTTGGGCACTCATTCAAAAGTTACAACAAGATCCCAGTACATCTGATACATTTAGCTAGAAAAATGATTAGTTATGGTACAAAGATCGGTTATACCTATATAAGAATTCCCAACTCAAACAAAAGCTTCTTATGGAATTGCACACCTCTCCATTAGGAGGGCACTCAGGATTTCTAAAAACGTACCACAAGGTTAAGGAGGATTTTTTTGGGATGGACTTAAATCAGATACTCAAAAATTTGTGGCGGAATGTTTGGTTCTCCAACAAAATAAAGTTGAAACAATTAAGACCGCAGGTCTATTACAACCTTTATCGATTCCAAGCCAACATTAGGAGGAGGTTTCAATGGATTTTATCACAGGGTTACCCAAGTTTTGAAGGCAAGAGTGTTATCATCATGATAGTTGACACACTTACCAAGTATCCACAATTTTGTGCATTGTCTCATCCATTTAAAGCAAGTCAGTTTCTACTACATTTATGGAAACAATTCAAAAGCTACATGGAAACCCAAAGATTATTGTAAGCAACAGAGATCCCATTTTCACTGGAAATTTTTGGAAAAAATTAGTTTCTTGTCTTAGTACTCAGTTAACTCATAGCTCATCTTATCATCCTCAATCTGATGGGAAAACTGAGATAGTAAACAAAATGTTTGGAAATATATCTTTGTTTCTTTGTATCTGATAAACATACACAATGGGTCAAATGGTTTCCTTTGGCTAAATGGTGGTATAACACTTCCTTCCATACTACAACAAAAATGAACCCATTGATGGCACTTTATGGATATCATCCACCATCCATCACGTCATATTTAAGAGAAAATTCTAAGGTTCAAGCAGTGGAAAATAACATCCAGCATCAACAACAAGTTCTCCAACTCTTAAAGGATAACCTCACTTTGGTGCAGAATAGAATGAAACAACAGGCAGATCAACATCACAATGAAAGAAGTTTCGATGTAGGTGATTGGGTATTCCTACAGCTACAACCATATAAGCAAATGTCCCTCAAGCAAGCTAATAAGGATAATAAATTATCATAAAAGTATTATGGTCCATACAAGGTGTTCCAAAGATAAGTACTATGGCATACAAATTCGAGCTTCCTGCAACTTCCCAAGTGCGCCCAATTTTCCATGTTTCATGCTTAAAGAAGGTTATAATTGAACAAGAACTTGAAAACTCCGAAATCAATCAATTTCAAAGTATCTCATCAAGTGGAAGAAATTACCCATTGAAGATTCCACATGCGTGGATGAGAATGTTATACATAAGCATCCATAACTACTCAAGCGTTGAAGACAACACTTTTTTGAAGGATAAGGGCATGTTAGGTCCCTATAATACTAGTGATTCCCCCATTACTATTGTCATTGTAGCCCTTATTTTTATTTTTGTGCCCTTATATTATTATTTTTAGGTCGAATTTGGTCATATTGTGACCCCTTACACTCCTATATATAGAACGGAGGTCTTTTCATTTGTATCATCCAATAATTTTTCATTTGTGTAATGTAAAGGAGGTTTCCCCATCGAAGAGGATGATTTCTAAGGTGTTGATCCATCTCTTCAACCTTTATCCACCTCTCATGATTCAAATCCAATGGAGGAAACTTTGGAATGTTTCATGGAGCTTAGGTGAAGACTAATCCTTCCATTTCTCAATATGACATTAGCATCCTTAACGTCAATCTTGAATCTGGTTCCACTGAAAGTATTATTTATTTAAGGGACATTTTCCTTCCTCTATCATCTACTTGCATTGACACTTTTTACCTTGATCCACTTGATCAATTTTCTCCACCAACTAGTTCTTCACACTCTCTTGATTTTGAAGTTGTTGGTTCAAATTGCGATCAAGTACAAAGTGGTTATATTACACAGGTAGAGGAGAAGAAAGGTGAAGATACTTTTGATCTCTCTTCCCTCTTTCATTTCCCTTTATGTCAAGATGTTTTTCCTTCATCCTTGGATGATTTTAAATATGATAATATGGATAGTCAATCGAATGAAGTTAATTTTCTTAATCAATCTATAGTCTTGAGAAAAAATAATTCTGATGATGATGACTCCGTTGATGTGTATGATGATGAATGCCCAAGTGCACTCGCTGATATTTCGATTTATCCATAATATTTTTATTTGAATTAATTAGATCTAGAATCTGATTCAATCAAAGAATATGTTCTTATGTAAACATCCTCTTCATATCACTATCCATTGTGCTCTACAATTTGTAAAGAATCAATCCGCGATGAAGATACTCTATGCTCTTAAAGTTCTTCATCTGATGATATAAATTCTCAATTGAGACAAGGTAGTGACGTTATCCATGATGAAAAAGGAAAGAATCAAATAATTGAGTATCCATTCTATCTTGTATCATTTCTAGTTTTGCAAGAAGAAAATTATTTTTTTTTGGGTTACCCATGAAATTTGTCCAGTTTATTCATCCTTGCATGTGTGCATCTAGAGGAATGTCTTGACATGAGTGATCTAGTTGTCAAAGTTGTAAAATCGGGTCAAATTAGTGATAGAGATGGCTACCATATATTTAGTAGTGGTCTTATTTAAATCAATGGTAGTATCTATCCTTACACCAAGCATGATTTGATTCAATCTTCAAAATGTGATTTTACATTCCTTGAAAGTTATGGGACTTTTCACGAAGTTGATGCACTTTAACTTCCGTTGATGAATATGTTAGGATCTCATGACTCTGGTAAGATCCCCAAACTAATTCATATATGGTTTTTCTCGCAAAATTAATTTCTTTGCATGGTCTCACTGGATGTACATTCCTTCTTGAAAGATGTCTGGAATTTCATATATAGTATTTCTAAATTTCAAGGTTTGGTTTTTGATCGGATTCAAGATTCTATTTCAGTTGATTCATATCCATGGAAGTATCTTGTACTTAACTCAGGTTTGGAGTGTGCATCTGTCATATAATCATCAAACAATGAAGCCGATCATTTCAAAGATTATCTTTGGCCAAAGGAATCATTCCCATCAGATACATTTCAGAATAACCAGTTCATGGTTTTTCTTGTGAATGTTATACTACTAATCTTTGACTTCATTGCACCTGAAATTCTCTTGAGTGCTACTTAATGCTTGATTTATTTGATGAATCCAATTCTTCTTCACTCATTGTATCCTGAATGGTTTCATGTGTTTTCTATATTTGCCTTCCTTTTCACTTCTTTCAACGATTACAAGGCTATTGTAGTGTGTAAATAGGTACATGAAAATGAATTTTCATATTTATCATGTCAGGGAGATGATTATATTGTTCAAAGAATTTGTAAAGTTATTCAAACTGATCTATCTTTTTTTCCTACTAATCGAGAATCTCATACCATAAATGGACCATCTGATCATAATGATTTTTTTAGTAACTCTCATTCAAATTGTCATTTTCCCACCATCATATCTTATGACAATTGTTTTACATTGATTAATATTTATGGTTTATCTCACTATTCAGATACTTATCAATCAATTGAGACACTTCAGTCTTTGTTGATGTTTTTGTCAGGTCCTCACTATCTTGACAAGCCTTTTGAATATGATCTGATTCATTTTCCCTTGCAAGATTCTCATCCTAATCCCATGCTTTTAATTGAAAAGTAATAGTTTCAAATATTTCATGGTTTTCAAGAAGATTGTTTTGAATTTCATGATCCAATATATGATCAATTGGAAGCAATCATACATAGCAATCCATTTCTTGATTCTTGCCAAGAAATACAACACAAATAAATGTGCATTAACAAGAAGCCTTTGAGGTTTGTATTCTTGTTTTTTTCATCGAAAAGACAAAATTGCAAGTTGGTTAGAGGCAGTTGTTGTAACACATTTTCTGTTGACAGGAGAGACCTTCAATTTTTCGTGCAAGTTATTCAATCTCTCTTCTTTTGTTTTTCACATTATTATATATTGGTTTTGATCATTGGTATCTTTGTGTTTGCAGGTTGAGAGAAATTACGGTGGTTACATTAGAAATATCATTACTCTTGACTATGAACTTCTAGTTGGTTAGATTAGGGGCAGGTCTAGCATTATTTTATTTTCCCTTTGTCGCACTCGTCCTGCATTTTCTCTCCATATGGTCTCTGTTTTTCTTCTATTTTTGTTTGAGGCGAATTTTCCAGGGTATTGTCTAGGCTGACTAGCAACAGATCAACACCAAGAAATGTGCTTACAAATCTTAGTATACTTACTATCCTTCTCCCTATCGAAACCAAGAAAAATTTTAGGGGTTAATATTCATAGGTGGGCTAATTTTCTATACTATTTCCAAAAAATATATTCGCCAATTTCCATTGTTTTTAAAACTAATTCACCTAAGTTTTATAGTTTCAAATTATTTTACCTCAAAAATCGCCAAGATATTATATAAACTAATATATTATAATCAAAATTTTAGATATTTTTACAAAAATATCATCCAAAATTTTACAATTTTTCTATGATAGATTACTAAGATTTGCAAAGGTTTCTAAACTTTCAAATAGATATCCATCCTTAAAATTTTCCTTGATCGAAACAGTTGAGGTATGACTAGTTTTATGTTGATGTGTTTGAAGTTGACCAAGGAATAGAGGATACTATATCTTTAACTAGTATAAATGGTAAAGTCAGGGCAATCCACATGGTGAATCAATACTTCATGAAGGATTGAGACCTTGCACTTAAAGATGAAACCTAAGCAGAGAAACTAGATTTTTACCATTGTCTCGTCAAACGTTGTTTCTGTGACAAACACCCTCCAAAATTTCACTTACACTTGAATTTTGGAGTGTACTGAGGATCTTGCGATATTTTGTTCTACGATTGCTTCATGGTCATCTAATGTTTTGTAAAGTATTGGTTTCTCTTGTAAATGTCAAATTCACTTGCTTATGCATGCTTAGGTTTTGAAGAATTCACAAACACACATCTTTCTATGAAAGCTTATATAAGCATTGTACAAGTCTTGAAGTTAAGGATTTTGGAATCACTAGTGATAGTTAGTGCACAATCCATAAGCACAGTGTACTTCACAACACATGTCGATAGTCAATGCACACTTTCGTTGATAGTCTCTCGCTTTTGGTTGTGATTGTACTTCTATTTTGGTGAGTTTTTCCAATTGTCACTTTTGCTTGTTTTCACTTTCATAGGTGTCATTTTCATGTTATCTTCTCTCTTGCATGTGTTTCTTTTAATGTCATACACATTTTCAAGTGTCTTTTTCATTTTTCTCTTATTGTCACAAGTGTCATTTTTTGACATGGGAAATGTAGCACACAGTAAAAGTAGAGTTTTGGTTCATTGTGAGAGGAACATTTGGTACCAATCAGTCCTATTTACCATGTATACATGTACTAGACCCATTCCCAAAGTTTTATGCATTTTCATACTAGTGTCATCATTGTTGTCATAAAGTGTATCTTAAGTGTTGCACCTAGTTGAAGGGAGTCAATTGTACATTCTTAAAAGGTAGTTCGATGCATTCTCCTACACTTGTGTATCCTATTCATCATAAGGAAATACATCAGACATATTTCCCAATTCCTGAGAACTATTATACAAGTGTCGTCACTATCAGCGCAAAGTGTATACTAAGTGTTGCACTTGGAGGAGATTATTGTTTCATCGTCACATTAAGGGGATCATGTTGTCTCTAGGTACTGAGAATTCAATGTTGTGTCATCGATTATTTTGAGTGTGTGATCATATTCAAGTCCTATCTTTACCTCAATGATCCCACATTTAGCCAAATTTAAGAAGATCCCTTTCCTGACCAACCTGACCTCCCTTAACCTCCTTGAGCTACGCATTGCACAACAACAACTCTCAAGTTGATCCCTTACCTTCCGAAACTACATAATGAATAATTCCATCCTCCAAGGACTATGTATTGTGTCGTCACATTGCTCAAGGATTTCCTCCCTACCTATTGATGCCTCGAAAATCGCTGCATCAACATCGGGGAAAACCACCCGGTCCGGACCTTAAAAGCAGCTCCTTTTCCATTTGGTGTGGTGGCTCTGACTGGATATAATGGGACTAGTTTCCCAATGATTTATAAATGGGATGGATGAGTGATTGATTTTCTAATATCTAATGGGAATGATGGATGATTTATTCTAAAATGCAACAATATAAATAACTAATCTATCCTAGGAAGTCTTTCTCTTAGTGCAATTTTTGATGATTCTTATTGACAAGTAGGCATATAGATGACTCTACTTATAAAAAGAAATATTTATTCATATGATAATTACTTTGTTCAAGTAGTTGAACAAAGTAATAATTAAAACGTTATCGCACTAATCTTTATATATTACTGATACACATACATATGAAAAATAACAACTCTTAAACATTCAATAGTGATAAGTGAAAGAATTGCTAAATGAGCATATACATATATCAATAATAGCAAAATTAAATAAATGTTGGTTCACATAAAAGCATGAAGCAAAAACATAGATAGTAGTACCATATGTATTTGAGTCTCCTCCAATATGAATTGCATTTAGATCCCGCCTTTCAACTTAGAAATACTTTCACAAGAAGAAATCGTGCATATCACATAAAAGTATTCTTTATCAAAACTCAGAATTCAGGTGCAATTTTTATAAAAATAAATATATCGGAAGCACAGTAGTGCAACTTCCAATCCAAGTCTTAATACAAATATTTTAGAACCCTTTGAAAGGGTCTATGCATACTATCTAAACTAACAAACTATGAAATAAAAATGCTATGTGCTGGTATAACCAAATCACAAATATGTGAAAATCTTCTCGAAGTAGGCATGCTGTAGTCGGTTATAATGGTTCACTGTATTGGCTACTTATCTTGTGACTTGAGTTGACAAAAGTTCTGGTGGATGACTCATGCATGAGTGTAAGGCCGATTGCATCGGTGAGGCATTTCATTTCTGTCCGTTGACTATGTGGTTTAACAAGGAAAAACCAAAAGGTTTCCCATGTTAAAGTTTGAATACCTGCAATCAATCTTTCCCTCTACTCCAGCTCTTGTTTCCATGTCTTTTCTAATGCTTTGACTGATGGAAGTTTCCCTGGAGAACATTCTGTAATTAAATTTGATAAATAAAGAGTATCATTAATCAATTCAACCAGATTTTTTGTTGCTGATCTACATCTTGATGTCGCTCTTTCTGCTTTCATTAGTTGAGATTGCCATTCAGTGAATAGGATTTCTCTATGTGATTCCAAAATTTGTGGTAGATTAGCAGCTTTTCCTTCTTCGGTTTCTTGCCAAGAGAGAAAATTTGTCAATCTTTCATCTTCTTGCTCCAAGTTTAGTCTTGCATCAACTGATTTATCAATCATGGATGAGGAAATTTCACACAGAGGAAGAACGAGTGAGATATTATGACACAATAGGCTCAAATGTTTAGACAATGACTTGGTAATTTGTAGAGTCTGCGATCTGAATTCTCCCACTTTGGGATATTCTTTGAATCTTTCTATTTTGAGTGATAGTTGAGTGATCTGTTCTTCCATTGGTTTACTCAATTGTTCATTTAATAATTTCAACTTGCTCAATGCTTGTGATAATTCTTGTTTTTTCTGAATTGTATATTGATCAATCCTTTGTTTTTCTTTGAGCAATTGCTCGTTCAATTGGTCATTTAACTACCTCTGGACTGCTAACTGTTGTTCCAACTGCTCTATCTTTTGTTGTTTCTCTTGTGCCTATGTTTCCAGCAAAATGATTGCTTGGTATTTTTCTTTGAGCAAGTTACTAACCTCCAATGCTTTGTCCATTGTGGCCGTTGTGTATGCTCCTGCATACTAAGGAAGTTTAGTGAGATCTTCAGAAGGATTAACTTCTTCTCTCCATACAACATTTGTGATCTCCATGTGTGAAGTCAAAAGAGGATATTGATCAACTTTCCTCTTTTCCCTTTGTCTTTTGATTATAGCCCTATGCTTAGGGCTGTAGAAGACATCTAGTGGTGGTATTTCTTCTACATGCAAAACAATTTCATTTGAGGGATTTTCGGGGATTATTTCTACATCCTTGTGAGTTATGGGTGGGCCGCTAGTTCCTTCAGTCAGAACTGTATTGATTACTGATTTCTGACCAGTTGTTACCTCAGGTATGCTGAATCCTTGAAGGCTCTCAGTATTACTAATAATGGAGTCAAATTGCTGCCATTCCTTGATCAGTTTTCGATCAATATAGATGATTGAATCAATGAGTTCACTACTTTTTCCTTCTCCTTGCTCCTGCTCTGGAAATTTTTCCTTTTCAGAAATCTTCTCCACTACAGGAGTCTTATCGGAAACTTTCTTTTCACTTTGACTCTGTGGCTGATCTGTTGGGGCTGTAAGTAATAGCTCCAAAGGCAGAGTTTGCAACCTCTGGGCTCTGAGCATATTGAATGTTTCTAACCCCTCTTCTCCATACCTGATCCTAGCCAATCCTTTAACCTAAAAAAATATTCCAGCTGAAGCAAATAAATCATCAAAGTCATCTGCTTCATGATCGAATCTGGAAAGTTTAGCTTAAGTGGTAACGTTATAGGCAACCATCCTTGGGTCATATTGCCTATTCGGAATGGTGGCAAGATTCAGCATTTGAATCTTTTCTGCCTCTTTCTCTGCATGCTTGTAATCATGTAAGGTAAAAATTCCACATCGTAGGGGGAATATAGGCCACATATGTTTCTTGGAATCCTTAAGGGTTCTTGATGTTCCTTGGACTGTTATCTGATATGCTAATTCTCGGGCTAACAATTTATCAGGAACATATAGAGGAAGAACATGGGGTTTAGTAAGACTGTCAAAAAGCCTCACATAGGTAAATTTCTCCTCTCCGAACCAACTACCTATTGTTCTCAGGTCAATTTCTGCTTCCTGGGATATTCTGGGGGTAGAATTATTGAAAATAGAATAATATACAGGTGAAACAAAACCATTGCAAATTCTATACAAGTGATTTTTATAGTGTGCCTACAACAACCGTTTGTGATAGATATGAATAGGGTTAGGATCTTGGGAAGTCCACTTCCATCTGAGTATCAGGAATTCAGAATTAAAACAAAAAATATCTAGAATAAATTCACTGTAATAGAAAAGAGGAATGATCCGAGAAGTTGTATATGTTTTCTTTCTATATTCTAATATCTCAATGGCTAGTCTATTAGACAAAATATTTGCCTAATCCATAACATAACCATTAATCGCAGCTTCCATTAACGGGACCTTATCTATAGAAAATTTAGCAGAATCATGTTGTCCCCACAGTCTACACATCATAGCTCCATCATAGCAATAAGGAGAAGCTAATGAATAGACAGAATACTTACCCAATGAATTGTGCTTATTTTTTTCTAGGAAATGTCTCCAATGCTTGATCAAGTCTGATTCCAAGTCGTTTTCCTTTGCAATGCTTCCAGTAATACCTTGTTATAGCACTTCTCAGGTAGAGGTAGATGGTACATTTGCCTAAGATCTTCAGGTTTGAATGACCCGAATATCCTTCCGTCAACTGTGGAAAATGTTCTATCTGAAGTTGGGATTTTCTCGACAACCCATCTAACCACATCAATGTATGGTAAAATTTTAGCCCACGCTGCTATCCTATGAAGGTATGAACAGGCCAATTCTTTGAGAGTTCCCTCTGACTTGTTGGTTGAATCAGCTGTGGCTTCCTCTTCTAATTCTTTGGGCTCCTCTTCTTCTATCAAATTATAAATGCTTTCCCAGCTAGCATTTCCCAGACTAAGACATGTTGTATCTAATATTAATCCCTTCTTGCTTGGTCTTGGTTCTTTGACTATAGGAGTTGCTTTGGACTTCTTAAATTTCTTCCCCATCTTCTCTGGATTCATGAGTTTTGAGAAACTCTACACAGACAATTTCAAACCATAATAGAGGGATATGCCGCTGAAAGCTAATATGAAAATGAACAAAATTAAGGTAGTTCACACATGATAAATCGGATGTACCACGAATGAAATCTTTTGAAGGATGTACTATTAACTGTAAAATTTAATAGCTGTTTGAGCCACCAATAATGATGAATTAATATCATAAATACCCATCTCATAGATGATTATCTCAACCGTGTCTTCGGATTTCCCCGATCAGCGATCGGCGATAAATCGCAAATCGCAATCAGGAGTTTCAAAGGGAGAGGCTTTATCACTTGCAACGAATATCTCCGATTACCGAAAAGTGATATTATAGTAATGCAAAGTATTATGCGTGCAAATCATTTTAGCATATATTTTCCTTTTTAAATGCGTACTCTATTAATTGATTGCAATCGGGGGTTTGGTTTGTGCTTTTATCCCTTTGTCATGTGATATATCTAATTTCCGATTGTGATTACTTTTATCAAATAGGAGGATTTGTTGAGGCTTTGTTTGTGTGTGTCCCTTTGTCATTGCGATACGCGATCTCTGATTGCTTTATCGCAATGTGGAATTATTTATAATATTTTTTAAAGGAACACTTTGTTCTTTTTCAAAAGGCTTTGTAAAATAAATTATTTACATTGGGCCTTTTGATTTTTTTTTTTTGTAAAGAGGTCAACACTAGTTTTATTCACAAATCTAACTAAGTTTATTTAAAAGGGACCCATTTCTTATTAATTTTTTTATGTAAAATTCTTTTAGAAATGGGGGGTTGTTGTACAACACAATAATTGGCGATTCACTGAGAGAAACAATTATCTCTGAGAAAATAATATAATATTTTAACCTTCTTAATCTGAAAACCTTGGTGGATAGAGAAAATCTAATATAACTAGGTAATCATAAATTCTGAATATAGTGAAAACTGTTTTTTTCTATCTCTTTCTCATCTCAAAATTACATACATTCTAAGTTTACGTAAACCTTAATTGGTTGGTAATGATAAAACAAGAGACTTCTCCAACTTAGCTTGTATAATGACTCTTTTGTCACAGGTAGAGCCACTACTGCCAGCAAACGTTCATAGTCTCGGCAGGGTTACCTTTTAACCATTTGATCATTCATTGTCCCATCCATTTCAGAGTATAATTTAAAAGAATGAATCCAAAAGATATGTTTCCACATTTTTTGTATTGCATTTTATTTTTTCCTTATTTCTTTATTTTTTAAGATAAAAAGCCATTGTCCTGGTTTGGTGGCCAGCTGTTGACAATGCCATTCCTTGGTTGTAATTTAACAGAACAAGATGGCTTGTGGTAAGACCCCTTGTCTTATAATTATAAGCCATCACCCTGTTTTGGTATGCAGTGTTGGTATTGTCAGTTAAACTACTCCCCTATGATTATGGTATGCAGGCTCGTAATGAGACCTCTTATCTTTTATATCAAATATATTTTAGAATAATTACACTCCGAAAAATCATAAACTTTGATGGATGGGATGAATAATTTTCTCCTTAAGAGAACATGGATGACAGTTTTGAGAGTTGAAGATGCTAATATTGGATCAGTCTTTGCTTTCTATTGATAACCTTTTTTAGGCTTCTAAAACTTAGAATGATTTACTATATTTTCGAGTTTTGAGAATATTTTCACAAAAATAAACAGGGTTTTCAGATTTTACTTATAGCTAATTTCCTAGAACTTTCCTTTTCTGACAAGGCGTCCATCTATCAAAAGTAAATATTAAGACTATTTTCTTTTAAATAACCTTTTCAAAATAGTAAAGACCAATAGAAGGTTATTTACAACTTTATTTTCTAAGAAAGAAAATAAACTAATTATTCACACAAATATAGCTTAAAATTGAATATTTACAAAGTGAGAAGGGGATACCTCCTCAATAAAAGAATTTTTTCAAAATAAGCCCATTGATAGGAAGAGAATCTCTCTTACCCGTTAGATCTTGCAATATAAATGTTGATGGGCCTATCTTCTTGCTGATTTGAAATGGTCTGAGCCACATTTTCTGAAATTTAGTGTGTTTTCCTTTATCCTTGTGGGCTTTGTCCCATTTCAAAACAATATCACCAACTTGTAAAAGTTTTGAGCCTATTGAAGTTGTATCAAAAGATGAATTAATAATTTGTTTATGCTTCACATGTGTAATTCGGGATTTCTCCCTTTCTTCCTCTAGTTTTAGGATCTGATTATGTCTCAATTGAATAGAAGATGAGGGGTTTTCTTCAATAAACTGCACTAAAGCTAGTGATGGAAGTACTAAGTTTGCTGTTATGAAAACCTCCTTTCCATACACTAGATTAAATGGAGAAGTGCCTATTGAGGCCTTCTGTGTCATACGGTCTGCCCATAATGTAATTATCAAAGACTTGTGTCAATTCTTATGTTTTTGATCAATAGTTCTCTTAATGATTCTGATAAGATTTTTATTGGTTGATTCTACTAAACCATTACCTTGAGGGTAGTAGTTTGCAGAATATTTCAATTTGAATCCTCTTTTGATAGCAAATTCAAGTATAGAATTACCAAAGAAATAAGATGCATCATAAAAAATAATAGTGTTTGGGACACTAAACCTAGTAATGATGAACTGATCTATAAATTCAATGATTGCCTCAGAGTTTGTTGTCTTCAAAGGAATTAATTCTACCCACTTAGTAAAGTAATCCGTAGCTATAAGGATATACCTATTCTGTTTGGATGAATGTAGAATGATTTCTCCAATGATATCCAATCCCCATTGTTCAAAGGGCTATTCAATGTTGACTGGTTGCAAAGGAAAAGCTGGCTTCCTTTGTCTTCCACTGGTAGTTTGACATGTTCTGCATTTCCTTACATATTCATGAGTGTCTTTAAATAAGGTGGGCCAATAATACCCAACATGAATAATTTTGTGGGCTATTGTATCAGCTCCAAAATGTCCTCCTCCTAGACCATCATGTAATTCCTGCAAGACCTTTTGTGCTTCATGTTTTTCTAAGCATCTTAACAAAATTGAATCATAATTCCGTTTAAACAAAACATCATCAACAATCATGAAGTTTTTCACTTTCAGTATTATGGCACGTTTATTTTTATAGAAAAGATTAGAAGGAGCATATCCATTTTTCAAATAGAATATCAAATATGTATATTGGGATTCAGGATTAATGGTACTTATCTCATTGATTTCTTCAGTAGTCCTGATACCTTCATTTTCTTGAATACTTGAAGATCCTACTAACAACCTGCCAAAACCTTGGCCTTTAAAAATATTTGCTGGTCTAATGTCCAAATCATACTCTTGTAATGCCATGACCTAGTTTGCCCTTTTCCTCCTAATTCCCTTTGAATTAGTAAATGTCTCACTGCTGAGAAAGTGACTATAAATTTTGTGTGAGCCTTTAAGAGAAAGGGCCTAAAGTGTTTAATGGCTTTGTATATAGCAAAGGCTTTCTTTTCAACTTCAGAGTAATTAAGTTTAGCACCTTGAATATTTTAACTATAAAATGAAATTGGTGCTTCCAAGTTTTGATCATTGATTTGTGTCACCATGACTACGTAAGATGAATGAGATGCAAGAGTATATAAAACAAAATGTTTTGAAAAATTAGGGGTGTTTAATGCGAGAGCATTTATGGTTTCTTTCTTGATTGAATTAAAAGCCTCTCTTTCTATATGCCCCCATTTAAACACTGAGTTTTTCTTGAACATGGTTTGTAATGGTAACACAATCTATGAGAATTTTGGAACAAATCTTTTTACAAAATTTATTTGACTTAAGAATGATTGCATTGATTTTTTATTATGTGGAAATGGAATATCAGAAATCTCTTTGTTCTATCTGGATCAATACAAATACCATCTTTTGAAACAATGAACCCCAAGAGTTTACCTTGGTCAAGAGCAAAAAAGGACTTCTTAGGATTGAGTGAAATTCCATACCTTTTACAGCGTTCAAAGATTTGTTTCAAATCATGTAAATGATTTGATCTTTTCTTAGAGAAGACAATAATGCCATCCAAATAGACAACTATTGATTTATTGATTAGACCTTTGAATGCTATGTCCATCACTCTGTGGAATGTAGCTCCAGCATTGATTAATCCGAAAAGCATTTTTTGATAGGCATAAGTTCCCCACTTAGTTTTGAAAGTAGTTTTAAGTCTGTCATGGGGGTGCACCAAAATTTGGTTATACCCTGAAAAACCATCTAAGAAAGACATTAATTCAGAACCATCTACTGAATGGAGTGTTTGCTCCATTGTTGGTAAAGGGAAATTATTCTTTTGACTTGCTTTATTAAGATTTATGAAATCATTACAAATTCTAATGTCACCATTTTTCTTTCTTACTGGAACCAAGTTGGACACCTAATTTGAATGTCTAACTGGAAAAATTATCCTAGCTTTCAAGAGTTTCTTTAATTCAGCTTTTATTTAACTTTCAAGGTTGGGATGAATTTTCCTTAATTTCTGTTATACTGGTTATTTTCAAATATCATTGGAATTATATACTGTATGATAGAAGTATCATATGTTTTCAAATCATCATAATTCAAAGCGAAGAAATTTTTATATCTATTCAATAATCTAATAAATGTGATTCTTTCTTCTGAAATAAGTCCTAATCCCAGATTGATGTTTTGTGGCTTGTCCTCTGTACCAAGGTTTATTAATTCAAATCTTAAAGTAGAACTTTGGAGCTTTGAATTAGTAACCTGTTTAAACCTATCTTTGATGTCATAAAGATATTCAAGTTTGACCACTGGTTTAGGTATTTAATTTTCTTCAAATTTATCCTTCATTTGAAGATCATGCTCACTTTCATCAATAATTTGATCATCATAGGACTTATCAGAAGTTAGGAAATTTAAAATGTCATCATCATGATTGAATACTTCCCAGTTAGTGATATTACCAAGAATCAATGGTCTAAAAATTAACTCTACTGAAAATCTATTAAGACTGTAATCTTCAATGGAAGGAGCTTAGAAGCAACATTGGCTAGCAAATTTGCTGTTGCATTATGAGTTCTAGGAATGGGAGAAATATTAAATGCTACAAAATGAGATACAAGGTCTTGTACCAAGGATTGATAATGTTTAAGATGACTAGAAAGACAATGTATGGTATTTCTGACTTGTTTTATAACAATTTCAGAGTCACAAAACACTTTCAAATATTGTACCTTAAGACCAATTGCTTTATAAAGTCCTTGAATCAAGGCTTCGTATTCAGCAGTATTGTTTGTGCACTCAAATTCTAATCTACATGATAGCATGGTCTTTTCTCCCTCAGGACTAACTAAAATATATCCTGCTCCTGCACTGTCATTAGATTTAGACCCATCAAAATATAATGACAAAAATAAAGGTTTATCTACAGTTTTATTTACAATTTCCTCAGCAATTTTAACACACCTTGATGTATCTATTTGGGCAAAATTTTCAATTTGAGATGTGAAATTATTAACTGAGAAAGGTGATGATTGAGCAGTAAAATTACCAAAAAATAATTCAGATGAGTAGTTACCAAGAATGTTATTGTTGAATGTTATAGGCTAGTTTTCTTGTTCAAATTTTGTTACTATATGAGTCATATGCTTCTCCTGATTAATCTTAATCTGATTTGGATTTCCTTTATAGGGCAACCACATGTGAGACCAATCGGTAGAAATGTAACCATGAAGTTTCTCAGACCAGTCTCTACTTAAAATCAAACCATAGAACTCAGGAATATTAGCAACTAATATGTCAATTCTCTGAACCACTCTTGGATCAGCTGATAAGCTAATGGTAACTGAGTTTATTTCTCCTAATACTTGGACCTTATTTCTATCCAACTAAACAATATGCACTGCAGACTTTTGGGGCTCAATATTCAGTTTAGAACAAACCGAGGCCGACATTATATTCGATGAAGCCCCTGAGTCTATCAAGCAAATGTGCAGATTTCTATTATAAATCTCATAGGTCAAGAGAAAAGGAGGACTATGGGAATTTGATCTATCTCTGATTAAAACAACATCAGTAGCTTCTACTCTACCAGGTGGTGGTTTACTTGCCTCATTAGCAGCTTTGGACAATACAACATTTGGAAGCGGAGAAGAAGGTATTGCATCTAATTCCTTGAGTAGCATTTTTTGTTGATGTTTGAGTTTACTAAGTTCAAACATAGTGATATTTTCTTTCGTTTTCTTCATGTATTCAATGATATTGTAATCCATAGAGTCTACAACTACTAATGTTTTAGATGTTGAAGGTGGATTGGAAGCTGATGGCGGATTTTGAGTAGGTGTCACTGTAGACTTCTTTGTGGGAGTCTTTTCCTTAGTCGTAGTACCCATATTCTTTTTCTTCTGAGTTACTTGAATAGGTTCTGGAGTGCCTTTACTCCTAGTACCTACTGGGAAAGCTTCCTATTCATTTTCAGTATTAGAATCGGGCAAAATGAAGTCCCACATCCCTTGACATTCTACAGTTACCTCTTCTTCAGCTTCTTCAGATGATAAGACTATATCTTCTTCATCCTCGTCTTCGAGGTCTGACTCTGCGTTGGATATAGCATTAGGGGGTTTTAATTCTGGTTTCTTAAAGTTTATAAATGATTTTTAGTTGAAGTCTTAGCTACTTGTTTCTTGATTTCTATCATTTCATTTGACATAGTCTTTAGAAATTTTTGGAGACCTTCCATATCATATGGATCTTTAGCCATTTTCTTCTTTGAATCATCTTTGAAGGTGACTTTTTTAGAATTTTTGTCTTCAAGAGCAACTTTATTTTCTAAGGTGATGATACATTTTTCCACAACAATTGCATCTTTCATATTTTTTGCTAGAGTAGGTTTTGCAGCTCTATCTACAAAGATAGCTATGTTTGAAGGTAAAGCTGTTATATACCATTCACTTCTAAATTGTTTAGTAGGTTTAGAGGCAGTAGGAATCTTATTTAAGAGTTTATTAAATCATGAATTGAACTCTTTTATAGGTTCTCTAGATTTTATTTAAGATTCGAAAGATCATTGATTAACGTTGCTACAGATCTGTCATCACCGTATTTAGTTAAGAACTGTTCTTGAAAAATATTCCAACTATTAATGGATCCTGATGGTAGGGAAAAGTACCAAGAACCAGCTGATCCTTGTAGGGTATAAGGGAAAAGTCTAACAAGCAAATCTTCCTCAGTAACTCCTTTTAAGTCGACTGACAACATAAAGTTGTTTATGTGTTCGTCTGCCTGTATGCCTGCATCTTGATTGAATTTTGGCAACCATTTTTCAGGATGAGCTGGCAATGCTTTCAAAGGTGCAGGCATTGCGACTGCACTAGGACTGTTCCATGGATTTTGCGCCATTGTTGAGCTGCTAATGGATGATAGCGTAGATGAAGTTCCAGATGGTTGGGAAACAGATATTGAAGTTTGAGATGGCTGGGAAACAGATGTTGAAGTTGCAGTTCCTTGTTGAACGACAATCTTGAGTGGAGGAGTGGATGGTTGACTTCGCAATGGAGAAGATGAAATAGATGATGATGATGAGAAAGTTTAACTATTAGATCCTTCAGTGGTCTTCCTTGCTCTTTTCCTTTTAGGCAAAGGTAACTTAGTAGGTCCAATAATAAGCTTTTCACTCTGAAGTCTAGTGAGGGGGTGAGAAGGAACAAATTGTGAAGTCACACTGCCTTGGGATAACTCAGATTTCTGTGGTGAAATTGAGAATCCTTGAAGTTTGTGAATTAGAGACTGTACTTCAGGAGATTCTAGAGTTGATTTATCTGAGATGTTTTGGGGTTGAGCAGTGGCCATTGTTTCCTCAACTTCTCGCTCAAAAAATGGAGTTTTAGCATGTAAGGGAGAAGTCGGAGGTGAGGTGGAGGGAGATTTACTCTCAGAATGGATTATATATTTGTATTTGCTCACCAATCATAGTTCATGCCCTCCTTCTAGTTCCAAAAATGTTGATGCCTTGAAAATTGCTGCATCAACATCAAGGAAAACCACCCGGTCCAGACCTTAAAAGAAACTCATTTTCCATTTAGTGTGGTGGCTCTGACTAGATATAATGGGACAAATTTCCCAATGATTTATAAATGGGATGGATGAGTGATTGAGTTTCTAATATCTAATGGGAATGATGGATGATTTATTCTAAAATGCAACAATATAAATAACTAATCTATCCCGGGAAGTCTTTCTCTTATTGCAATTTTTTATGATTCTTATTAACAAGTAGGCATATAGATGACTCTAATTATAAACAAAAGTATTTATTCATATGATAATTACTTTGTTCAAGTAGTTGAACAAAGTAATAATTAAAACGTTATCACACTAATCTTTATATATTACTGATACACATACATATGAAAAATAACAACTCTTAAACATCCAATAGTGATAAGTGAAAGAATTGTTGTAAGAGCATATACATATGTCAATAATAGCAAAATTAAATAAATGTTGGTTCACATGAAAGCATGAAGAAAAAACATAGATAGTAGTACCATATGTATTTGAGTCTCCTCCAATATGAATTGCATTCATATCCCACCTTTCAACTTAGAAATTCTTTCACAAGAAGCAATAGTGCATATCACATAAAAGTATTTTTTATCAAAACTCAGAATTCAGGTCTAGTTTTTATAAAAATAAATATATCGGAAGCACAGTAGTGCAACTTCCAATCCAAGTCTTAATACAAAAGTTTGAGGACCCTTTCTAAAAACATGAAAGGGTCTATAAATACTATCTAAACTAACAAACTATGAAATAAAAATGCTATGTGTTGGTATAACCAAATCACAAATATGTGAAAATCTTCTCGAAATAGGCATGCTATAGTCTGTCAGAATGGTTCACTATATTGGCTTCTTATCTTGTGATTTCAGATGACAAATGGCAAGCATCGGTTGAAGTTCTGGTGGATGACTCATGCGTGAGTGTAACTAAGCAATTCATGTGGCATCCATAAGTTTGGGAATCATATGGATGATTGCATCAGTGAGGCATTTCATCACTGTCTACTGACTATGTGGTTTAAAAAGGAAAAACCAAAAGGTTTCCCATGTTAAAGTTTGAATACCTGCAATCAGTCTTTCCCTCTACTCCAGCTTCTATTTCCATGTTTGTTCTAATGCTTTGACTGATGGAAGTTTCCCTGGAGAACACTCTGTAATTAAATTTGATAAATAAAGAGTATCATTAATCAATTCAACCAGATTATTTGTTGCCGATCTGCATCTTGATATCACTCTTTCTACCTTCATTAGTTGAGATTGCCATTCAGTGAATAGGATTTCTTTATGTGATTTTAGAATTTGTGGTAGATTAGCAGCTTTTCCCTCTTCAGTTTCTTGCCAAGAGAGAACATTTGTTAATATTTCATCTACTTGCTCCAAGTTTAGTCTCGCATCAATTGATTTATCAATCATGGATGAGGAAATTTCACACAGAGGAAGAACGAATGAGATATTATCACACAATAGGCTGAAGTATTTAGACAATGACTTGGTAATTTGTAGAGCCTCTTATATGAATTCTACCACTTGGGGATATTCTTTGAATATTTCTATCTAGAGCGATAGTTGAGTAATCTGTTCTCCCTTTGATTTACTCAACTATTCATTTAATAATTTCAACTTGCTCAATGCTTGTGATAATTCCTGTTGTTTCTGAATTGCATGTTGATCAATCCTTTGTTTTTCTTTGAACAATTGCTCGTTCAATTGATCATTTAACTGCCTCTAGACTACTAACTATTGTTCCAACTACTCTATCTTTTGTTGTTTCTCTTGTGCCTGTGTTTCCAGCAAAATGATTGTTTGGTCTTTTTCTTTGAGCAAGTTACTAACCTCCGATGCTTTGTCCATTGTGGCTATTGTGTATGCTCCTGCATACTGAGAAAGTTTAGCGAGATATTTAGAAGGATTAACTTCTTCTCTCCATACCACATTTGTTATCTCCATTTGTGAAGTCAAAAGAGGAGATTGATCAACTTTCCTCTTTTTCCTTTGTCTTTTGATTACAACCCTATGCTTAGGGTTGTAAAATACATCCAGTGGTGGTATTTCTTCTACATGCAAATCAATTTCATTGGAGGGATTTTCGGGGATTATTTCTACATCCTTGTGAGTTATGGGTGGGCCACTAGTTCCTTCAGTCAGAACTGTATTGATTACTGATTTTTGACTAGTTGTTACCTTAGGTGTCTTGAATCCTTGAAGGCTCTTAGTATTACTAATAATGGAATCAAATTGCTGCCATTCCTTGATCATTTTTGGATCAACATAGGTGCTTGAATCAATGAGTTCACTACTTTTTCCTTCTCCTTGCTCCTGCTCTAGCAATATTTCTTTCTTGGGAATCTTCTCCACTACAAGAGTCTTGTTGGAAGTTTTCTTTTCACTTTGACTCTGTGGCTGATCTGTCAGGGTTGTAACTAATAGCTCCAAAGGCAGAGTTTGCAACCTCTAGGCTGTGCGCCTATTGAATTTTTCTAACCCCTCTTCTCCATACCTGATCCTATCCAATCCTTTAACCTAAAAAAATATTCCGGCTGAGGCAAATAAATCATCAAAGTCATCTGCTTCATGATCGAATCTGGCAAGTTTAGCTTGAGTGGTAATATTATAGGCAACCTTCATTGGGTCATATTGCCTATTTGGAATGGTGGCAAGATTCAGCATCTGAATCTTTTCTACCTCTTTCTCTGCATGCTTGTAATCATGTAAGGTAAAAATGCTACATTGTAGGGGAATATAGGCCACATATGTTTCTTAGAATCCTTAAGGGTTCTTGATGTTCCTTGAACTGTTATCTAATATGCTAATTCTCGGGCTAACAATTTATCAGGAACATATAGATGAAGAACATGGGGTTTTAGTGAGACTGCCAAAAAGCCTCACATAGGTAAATTTCTCCTCTCCGAACCAGCTACCTACTGTTGTCAGGTCAATTGCTGCTTCTTGGGATATCTTGGGGGCAGGCTTATTGAAAATAGAATAATATACAGGTGAAACAAAACCATTTCAAATTCTGTGCAGGTGATTTTTATAGTGTGCCTTCCACAACTCCTTGTGATAGATATGAATAGGGTTAGGATCTTGCGAAGTCCACTTCCATCTGAGTATCAGGAATTTAAAATTAAAACAAATAGTATCTAGAATATATGCACTGTAGTAGAAAGGAGGAATGATTTGAGAACTTGTATATTCTTTCTTTCTGTATTCTAATATCTCAGTGGTTAGTCTATCAGACAAAATATTTTCCCAATCCATAACATAACCTTTAATCGCAACTTCCATTAACAGGACCATATCTATAGAAAATTTAGCAGAATCATGTTGTCCCCATAGTTTACACATCATAGCTCCAGCATAGCAATAAGGAGAAGCTAATGAGTTGACAGAATACTTACCCGATGAATCATGCTTATTTTTTTCCGGGAAATGTCTCCAGTGCTTGATCGGGTCCGTTCCCAAGTCATTTTCCTTTGCAAATGCTTCTAGGAATGCCTTGTTATAGCGCTTCTCAGGTGGAGGTAGATGGTACATTTGCCTGAGATCTTTAGGTTTGAATGACCCAAATATCCTTCCATCAGCCGTGGAAAATGTTCTATCTGAAGTTGGGATTTTCTCGACAACCCATCTAACCACATCAGTGTATGGCAAAAGTTTAGCCCACGCTGCTATCTTGTGAAGGTGTGAACATGCCAATTCTTTGAGAGTTCCCTCTAACTTGTTGGTTGAATCAGATGTGGCTTCCTCTTCTAATTCTTCGAGCTCCTCTACTTCTATCAAATTATAAATGCTTTCCCAGCTAGAATTTCCCAGACTGAGACATGTTGTATCTGATATTAATCCCTTCTTGCTCGGTTTTGGTTCTTTGGCTACAAGACTTGCTTTCGCCTTCTCCGATTTCTTCCCCGTCTTCTCTGGATTTGTGAGTTTTGAGAAACTCTGCATAGACAATTTCAAACCGTAATAGAGGGATATGCCGTTGAAAGCTAATATGAAAATGAACAGAATTAAAGCAGTTAACACATGATAAATTGGATGTTCCATGAATTAAATGTTTGAAGGATGTACTGTTAACTGTAAAATTTAATAGCCATTCAAGCCACCAATTATGATGAATTAATATCATAAATACCCGTCTCATCGATGATTATCTCAAGTGTGTCTTCGTATTTCCCTAATCGGTGATCGACGATAAATCGCAAATCACAATCGGGAGTTTCAAAGGGATAGGCTTTATCACTTGCAATGAATATCTTCGATTGTTGAAAAGTGATATTTTCATAAAGTGGAGTATTATGCATGCAAATCGTTTTAGTGTATGTTTTCCTTTTGAAATGTGTGGCCTATTAATTAATCACAATCGAGGGTTTGGTTTGTGCTTTTATCCCTTTGTCATGTGATATATCTAATTGTTGATTGTGATTACTTTTATTGGATCAGAGGATTTGTTGAGGTTCTATTTGTATGTGTCCCTTTGTCATTGCAATATGTGATCTCTGATTGCTTTATCAGAATGTGGAATTATTTATAATATTTTTTAAAGGAACACTTTGTTCTTTTTTGAAAGGCTTTATAAAATAAATTATTTACATCAGGCCTTTTGATAAATATTTTTCTTGTAAAGAGGTCAATACCAGTTTTATTCACAAATCTAACTAAGTTTATTTAAAAGGGACCCATTTCTTATTACAAATTTTATGTAAACGTTTTTTAGAAATGGGGGGTTGTTGTACAACACAACACTACCCTCAGAAACTACATAATCCTGCCTTCGATCTAGTCTCTTGTTGTGATTTGTGTAGTCTCAATCATCAAGTTTCCTCCCTCAGTCCTTGAAATGCATAACTGCACAATCCACTGACCAATCTCCCTCTAGAACTGTGCATTATGTAGCCTCAGTGCTCAACCCTATCCCCTCGACCTCCACAACTGTGTTGTTCACCCTTCCACTTAGTCTACTTTTGTGAATTGCACAATGGAAAGCCTCAAGCTATCTGCCTACCTCCATGAGCTATGCAATTGTGTAATCCCTAGGATCCTCTCTCTCCTATACTGTGTATTGGGAAACTTCAAGGCTCGAGACTGCTTGACTGAGCTACTCAACTGTGAAGTCATCCTCCCCGGGCCTCATAGCCTTAAGCTTCAATCCATCATTCGTGACCCCTGGAGCTGTGCACTATGGAATCCCTAAGCCCACCTCTTGATCCAACACCTAGTTCCAGCTCAAACAAAATTTTCATGAAGCAAGTTAAACTAGGATATTTCTAGAATGATGTCATCTTGTCATGAGTTGACTTCACTTTTAGGTACTATATCTTGACATGAGAGGTTGATTCCAAGAGAGTAGGAGAAGGAGACTATGCTAAAATACACTTGTGAAGCTGAAACCATGAAGAGTTCATCAAACAAAAAGATGAAGGAACACCAATTTATGACAGAAGACCAAAGATCAGGACCACATGAAGACTCCATACCATTTAGTCCCTTGGAGGGTGAAGATGAAGTATTGAACAAACCTCTCATGAATATTTATGACAAAGCAGCAAGAGAAACAACTTGGCATTGCAACTTCATCATGAAGTTCATATCATCATTGTCAAATTGTGATTAGTACCAATGTCATCAAAATGTCATGTGTTTCCTTGTGTCTTGCCACATAACTTGTGGATGTAATGATGTAATTATCAAAAACAAAGGAAAAAACATAATGTGTGGAAGTTCAAGAGTAATATGTGGAATATGATAAGTCACATAGTCATATATGGACAAAAGCGTCTTTAGGAAAATTCCAAAATTCATATAGAAGTCCAAAGGTCACATTAGAAGTCTTAGGGTCACGAGGGAAGCTCAAGAAAATGGACTTTTGGAGGCTTAGCCTTTGGAAATATAGCCTTGGATTCTCTAGATTAGAATAGGAGAGAATATCATTCTTTGGAGAAGAAGGAAGCGAGTTAATGTTCTGCTATTGGAGCTATTGGCTCACCATTGTAACTGTGTACTTGGATATTTCACCTAACAATCATAAGATCGTTTGAGCCAACACACTTTCATGCATATGTCATAATTGTTTTAAGATTGTTCTTTGAATGTTTGTGATATATGTTGCTCTAATATGTACTAAAGAAATTGAACTATTTTGGTGGCTTTGGTGCTTTTCTTGTTGAAGGTGTGTTGCATTTTCTTTAATGGTCATTGTGTCTATGTGAACTATTTTGCTAGATAGCTAATGAACCTTTCCTTGCTCTCATGTGTCTCTTTTAGGATAGTACTATTACTTTCCTTCTAGATGCTCACTGTTATTTCCCTCTCGTGAAAGTCTTTGTTTACATATCATAATTTATCTTTCACAGTGTCAACTTACTTGTTGATCTCAAAGGTTATGTGCACACTCTCTTATGTTATTCATTGCAGTGAGGAAAAATTTTAATTTATGGTTTTAGGTCTAATTGGGACTTCACATCAGGGAGACCCCCCTAATTGAAGGATTTATAGCACTGTCAACACAACCAATTCAACCAACCATTAGTCCAAAATACCAACGGTGAAAAGTCAAATCTAGTTAGCTGTCATAAATCTACAACTTAGTCCATGTTAAAAACAATTAAAGTCTGCCCTAACCAGCCAACAAATTCAGTGGTTAACCCTTCTAAATAACTTAGTCAAATCAACAATAAATACGAACTCATGTGCTGGTCAAATTCATCCCAAAATAGTCCAAGAATACTCATTCAAACTCAGTCAAAGGAGAGATCTTCTCTGTATTCAACACAAGTCAAATAGCCCAGAAAAATCTTAGTTCTTTTGCTAGTCATCTTGGCCTTTGCAAATTAGAATTCTCCCCCTAAAAACAAGTCAAATGATTAATTCAAACTTGGTCAAAACGTCCAGCTGAAAATTCAACACAAAAATAGTCGCCTTGGACTCTCGAATATGTGAAAGATAATCTACCCTTGACCTATATGAACCAATCAATTTCAAAGAGAGAAGAAGAGATGTCGACTTGTGATGATGTCTAAATGAGCTTCAGGTGTCCTTAATTTATAGGAGTTGGAGGATGGGTAATTAGCCTCTAGGTCGACTTGATCAAATGTGTCATTATGGTCTTCACTTCAAAAATACACTTTCCCTTGTCCAAATCAAGTGCTTCAAAGGTCAAAATTGGTCCTCTCAAAAAGAGAAATTTAGTCCCATGATTGGAATTTGTCACTAAGCTACCAAATTAACACTCCCTCTCATATAGGGATAAATTCCAACTACATGTAATCGTCACAGGTATTTTGTCATCAAATCATGTCCCATCTTTGTTCAACTCTATCTGCTAAAACATTCTTGAATATAAATAAGAAGAACCATTGGGGAGATACAATAACTACCCTATTGGGATAATGATGAAGATTCTATGGGACACTCTCACCCTAAGTAATCTCATAGGGGAGCATACAAATTCCACCCTATATCGAGAAATAGGCAAGATACAACTTACCCAGCAAGGATCACAACCATCCTACTATGCAATCAATGTGCTAGATACCACTTGCTATATAAGAGGTAAGGATCACATCCATCCTATTTCCTACCGATATTCCCGACAATGACCATCAAGAGTCACGTGGTAGAATGCTTGCATTATAATCCAAGCTTGGGAAAGATATCCAAATTACACATGGTAAGAATGACACACCCCTAAGCCTCCTCAACCCGTTGGCCAAACGGGGAGGTACAATCCAAATAGTCATTACTTGTGGGTATGATGCCAATTGGGGTATACTTTTCTACAAGAATATAGGGGTAGATACCTAAATTTTTAAAATAGATAAGAATCACACACACCCTAGGGGTGACAAATAGGGGAGATATCCTATTTTCGAGAGATACCTCAACCCTAGGATCCCTAAATACCCCATTCCCACCTTGGGAGCTCAAGCAAGGGGGGAAGAGCTATGCTCAATTCTCTTAATTAGCGTTACCCCTCATTTGGAGTGTTTACATATGTTAGTCTAGGCTACTCTCTAAAGACCAAGAACTTCCCTTTCAACAAATCCTTGGTGAGAATATATGTTATTTGCTCATCTGTCGATATGTCGAGTCTAATGATTCCTCTCTACACCATGTCTTGAATATAATGATATACGATCTCTATGTGTTTGGAATTTTTATGAAAATCAGATTCTATGCCAATCAAATCCCCCTCTTGTTGTCGTAGCATATTAATGTAGGGTCCAAAACCTACTCAAATATATCTCCAAAGAGCTTCCTCAACCAAACTTCTTCATAGCTAGAAATGCTAGCAACAATATACTCTTCCTCAGGAGTACTCAAAGCTATGGACTTTTGTTTTCTTCTCATGCAAGATATCATGGTAGATCCAAGGCTAAAAAGACATCTAGAAGCTCTTCCTGTCAACAACATTTCCTTCCTAGTCAACGTCAATACATCCATGAAGCCTCACATATTCAATAAAATATCTAAGACCAAGGGTGACTATCCCATGCAAGTATCTCAGAATATGTCTGGTAGCAACCTAGTGTGCATGGAGAAGCTCAGTCATGAATTGACCCAACATGATCACTGCATAGCATATGTCCAGATGAGTATTCACAAACAACATCAGAGCCCCTACAACTTCTCCAAATATCTTATTGAAAATTAATTTCCATTGTTGTGGGAAGGTAATTGCATTCTATCATTCCAAATATCTCCAACAACTTCACAACATACTTTCCCTATGAAAGGAAAATATCACCCACCCTTTTCCACACATAGGGGACTAGGAAGTAGTGCATGAGTCCAAGGTCTTTCATCTAGAATTTAGAGGCTATCTCCCTCTTACACTCGATCATGAGGGGCGCACTACCTGTCAAGAATAGATTGCCAACATATAAAAATAAAATCAATGGAATTTCTTGAACCACCTTTAAGTAGAGGTTGGGATTGTCACTACTTCTTTTGAATCCAATATTCACCAAGTAACTATCTATGTGGGTGTACCGTGCTCTGGGGGCTTGCTTAAAACCATACAATTCCTTATCCAACCTCCAAACATGTGCCTTTTATTCCTCTACTTAAAATCCCTATGGCTTCTCGATGTAGACTTATTTTTTTAGCATGTCATGCAGGAATGTTATCTTCACATCCATCTAATGAAGGGTTTATCCTTGACTTGTGTCAAGGGAAGCTATCGAACAAATGGTGGTGTATGGGCCATAGGAGTAAATATATCATCATAATATTCTCCCCCTTTCTTGGATAATCCTCTATCTATGAACCTTGCCTTATATTTTCCAATGCTTCCATAGCTACATGTTTGATCTTAAATAGCTATTTTGAAGTCACCATGGATTTCCCCTTTGGTCTTGGCACAATATCCCATATGTCTTTCTTCATAATTGATTCATAGTCTTTAGCCATACCATCCTTCCAAAAATTTTCTTTCATGGCTTCTTCAAATATGTGAGGCTCAAATTGAATCATATTAGTCATTGCTACAACATATCCATGATACTTGCATGGCTTCTTGCTTCCTCTAAAAGTCCCTTTGGTAGGAATGTGTCTTTCGACATCCTATAATGTGTTAGGAAGCCAAAGTGGCCTATTCCTAATAGGGGGATCACATGGAGGTGGATCCAAGGGCTCCATGGGACCCATGGGATCTTCAACAATGTATATCTTGGATTTAGGCACAGAAGGACCTTCTAGAATATCCATATTATCACTTTCCTTCTAAGGAGGAGGAAGCACGGGAAGGTCCCTTGCTTTTCCAAGGGAAGCATCTTCATCAATCGTTACATCCCTATTGATTTCAGAATTCCTTTGACTAGGAATATATATTCTAAAATCTTCACAATACCTAACAAACATACATTTTCTTCTAGTGGCTTCCATATTGTTTCTTTGTCTTTTGGCACATGGAAATAAACAGGGCAACCAAATATATGGAGATGACCAATGTTAGGTTTGACACTTGTGAATACTTCTTCGGGAGTCTTGTTGTCCAATTCTTGACTAGGAACCCTATTTTGAACATATACAACTGCATTATTTGCATCCCCCAAAGAAACGTTGACAATTTTTTATCATGGAGCATGGCCCAGGAAACTTCCACAATAGACCTATTCTTTCTCTCAACCACTCCATTTTGTTCGAGATTATATGGCATAATAGTCTCCTTCTTAATAACTTCCTTCTTGAAAAAATTTATGAACTCATTTGAAATGTATTCTCCACTGTTGTCAAATTTGAAGATCTTATTTTTCTTCCCTGCTTGACTTTCAACCAAAGCCTTGAAGTCCTTGAACAAATCAAAGGCATCATCCTTGTGCTTCAAGTCATATATCCATGTCTTCAAGAAATCATTAATGGAGGTAATGTAGTAGAGATGACCACCAAGAGAATGTATATGAATTGGACCACATATGTTAGAATAAATGAGTTGGAAGATGGCATTTGTCTTTTTCTTACTAGAGGGGAATCGTCCCCTTGTCTTCTTTCCACTCACACATCTTGGGCATACTCCAAATGTTGGACTTGAACACTAGGAATCCCAAAGACCCACTTCTTCAATTCTGGAAGAGATTCATAATGGATATGGGAAAATATTTGGTGCCACAACTCACTCTGATGATTAGTATCATGGACCATTCCTAGAAGGGGTCTTCCAATGACTCTATAGAGCCCTTCGAATCTAGATCCCAATGTGAAAACATCTTTCATAGAGGATCCCACTGGCCAAGTAATTACTTTTCATTTGATGAAGGGAACTCTCATTCCTTTGTCCTCCAAAGCAGATATAGGTACCAAATTATTCTTCAATCATGGAAAATACATCACATCATGAAGCAAAATGGATTCCTTAGATTCCAAGTGAAATTTAACAGAACCAAAGCCCTTAATGGGATGATTTTGTTTATCTCCAAGAATAATATTCAAATTTGATTCTCTCTCTACCAAATTAGAGAGAACCTTGTTATACCTAGAGAAATGATGAGAGACCCCATTATCAACTAATCAACTATCCCTAGTATCTAGAGGAGAGGAACTAGAAAGTGCGAAAATAAGGATATATTCTGATTGATTAGAAGCAATACTTTCATTCCTGGAATTTCTTGACTTCTTTTGAGGATGGTGGTATTCTTCACGATCATTAAGAGAATCTCTTCTCCTTCTTCCATCTCTACCATTATGATAATCCCCTCAATCATATCCTCTTCTTAGATTATTAAACTTGTTATTGTTGTTTCTAGTGTTGTATTGTGGTGTATTGTTCTTCTCAGGGAAACCTCCTTTTCCTTTCTTTTTCTTGTTATGAGTGACGAAAGCAACGGGCTCTCCTTCTTCATGCTTTTGTATCCTTCCTATTGAGATCATCGTTGATTCTTCGTGAATTAGTTTTCCAACAAGCTCATCAAATGATGGGAAAAAATTGTTATTGCTTATAGTGGTAATGAATATTTCCCAAATAGGAGGGATACCTCTAAGGGTTACCACCAGAAACTCCCTGTCATGTGTAGTTTCCTCAACTCTTTGCAATTGATCTCGAATACGAGATATCCTCATAATGAAGGATTGCACCGACTCTCCTTTATTCATATTCATATATTTAAGTTTATATTTAAAGGATAGTATTTCATTCAAATTATTGACTTCATACATGACAACTAGCTTATCATACATGTCCTTATACTTTTTCAAATTTACATATGCAAGTAAATGGTCTTGTAAACCATCAACATTAATCTTCTTTCTTTTAAATCACCTTTCTTGTACTTGTTCTTGGAAGTAGTGGGAACATTTTCTAGAGGCTCAGAAACTTTTCATTGTATCTATTCCTAAACATCATTTTTATTAGCCATGATTTCAAACCTGATCTTCCAAGCAACAAAATTATATGAGTCACCCAACTTCTCATTTTTCGTGAAGTAAGAGGTAGACATATTGACTTGATTAGATAGGCTCCTTAAAATTTTCCAAATATGATTTCTTCAAATCTTATCTCCTTTGGGCTTGTCCTTGACCTTAGCTATGATCCCAGGTTAATTTTTCCACTACTATATGTTATATCAATTACTTTAGCCCAATCCAATTCCTTAATTAACAATCTATTCAACAATAATTAATTCTTCCAATCATCAACAATAATTGAAGAGGGAACAGTAAATGCAATGAAAATATGAGACAATCAATACATCAACAAGCCCCATAAGGAAGAAAACCCACAAGGAAGAAAACACTTCAAAAATTTTCTTCTATTAATTGTCATAAAATGTTTAGCATATAGTATGATCTGAATCAGATCCTTAAACACTCTTAAAGTTTCATGAACTCTGTAAAACTCATGCCGAAGTTTCAAAGTCTTATGGATGTCAAGCTTATTAGAAATAACCTCTAAACAATGGCAATTTGTGATCAGCACGAAGCAACGAGGACCCTCGATCAAAGTGTGCAGACCATTGGCCCATGGTAACTGTGCGCTGGCACAAATTGAAAAATGGGAGGTCAAATCCAGAAATGGGGGTAGTTTTTGATACACGATTAGCGCTAAAGCATTAATCATGTATTGCAGGGTGTCCCCTTAGCGAAGGAAAGCCCCTAAGCGCTCTGTCCCAAGAAAAGCATAAAAATGTATAGAAATTGCCGATTCCATTAGAAGGTGGGTCCCACACTAAAACCGACAGGATATCGGAAGGGCTTCAAGCAGTAAGTAGGTTCGACCGAGTCCCACCCGATACCATACACCGGGTGACATGCATCGGGCGGATGAGAGAGAAAACTGCTCACATCAGATGGGTAAAAGTGATGCTACTTACTCGCCCGATATGGATGGAGACCTCAGAATCTGGAGGCTCCAGATCAATGATGGAGAAATGGTCTGATGGATGACTAGATTTGATAAGGAAATAGGTTGATTCGCATAAGATTTGCGTTCTAACATGATCAATGAGTTGGTAGAGGAATCAATTTTGTGGGCAATCTTGGAGCAATGGAAATAACGACCATTCAAAGAGAACTGAAAATTACTTCATGAGGAAACAGGTGGTCACCTCCCTGCGAAGCATTACCAAGTGATGATGACATAGAGCAGAGGAATCCGAATAGATAGAGGCAAGGAAACCAGAAGGCTGGGAAGCGGAAACGAACAGTCAAAAGAGCAGACTGGCTTTAAAGCCATGAACTGGCTGAAGCAGAGCAGGCAGAAAAATAGAAAAATAGTGACAAGAGTTAGTTAGACAAAGCTAGCTAAGAACAAAGAACAGAGTAGAAGCCGAGCTAACCTGAAGGTAGCATCGAGCCAGACATAGCCAAAGTAGAGTCAGAGAGTCTGTGTACTCTAGAAGGCTTGAGAGATTCCAGCAAACTCCTCGGCAGAGGCCTGTCATACTACTATGACCCTTAGAGGTCGAGTTCAGTAAGGAGAGTCCATTTACTCCAGTCCTACTGACTTACCTTTGTTTAAGTGAGACTCAATTTGAGTTCGTTGTTGTAAAACTATACTTGAAAACATAATAGAGAGGCCACCACTGAAGGCTGGACCAGGAGACGTAGCCCACGAGCATTGGGTGAACTCCTTATTAAACTTGTTGTGTTTACATGTTTGACTGTTATGTTTTCTCTAACTGCCTCAGTGTCTATGTATTCTCACAATCTTATTGGTCGATTGCATAAAGTAACATAGGCACATCCAAGCACATGAGTCTTTAATACCTATAATTCTTCATCCTGGATAAATTCCATATCAAGTGGTATCAGAGCTCTAGGTTTTTAAGGTTAGACAAACTTGTGTTGGATTTTGTTGTTGAATGCTAACTAGATCAAAGCTTAAATTAGGAGAAGGGGAGTTGGTTGAAGCTAACCTAGAAATTGGAAGAGTCTATTCTAAGAGGAAAATGATAGAAGAAAATCCCTTGGAATCAGGCCCCCAATTCATGGATAGTTTTATGACCATGAAACCCATGGTGGAGGAAATGTATAAAGAATTAAGGAAAAGTAAGGATGAAGATTCATCCAACTCCAAACAAGACAAAGGAGTAGAAGAATATCTCCTCCATGACCACTCTAAAGGCAAAGGGAAAGAAGAAAAAATTCTCACCCCTCCTCATAGCCCTAATAATAAAAAGAAAGCATCTTTGATTAAATTAGATGTTAAATTTGATTTTCCAATATATGATGGAGAGTTGAATGCAGAGAAGTTGGATAACTGGATCAGACAGATTGATGCTTATTGTAGAGTACAGAGAATTAACTCAGACAAGAGTAAGATTTAACTGGCTAGCTTACGCCTTGGGGGCACTACCTTGGTATGGTGGGAAGGCAAGACACTAGCTGACATGAACAAACATGGTAATATTCTTTCTATCTGGAGTGAGTTTGTTTCTACAATTAAAAAGAAATCCTATCCACTAGCCTATATGTAGCAAGCCATGATGAGCTGGCAAACTCTTCACCAATTGAAAGGGCAAAGTCTACAAGGTTACACCCAACAATTTAGGAAAATAGCTTTCATTCTAGGAATTTCTCTAGACTCACCTGAGACTCTATTGAAGTATATAGGTGGTCTACACAGCTACATGAGGCACACTATCCTCATGTTTAATCCCACTAGTATAGATGAGGTATCCGTTCAGGCTACACATCTAGAAGCCATAGGTAAGAATGGGAACCCAGAAGTTGGGGGATCTTCTAAACCCACTGCAAGCAAGAATAAGGAGAAAAGAAAATAGAAATGGGAAGAAAGGAAGACAAATAATATACAGAAGAGAAAGTCTTCATGCACTCAGTGTAAGAAGGATGGGCATGATGATGAACACTACTGGATTCTACATCCGGAGCTGAAACCAAAGAAAAATGAGGGAAAAAAAGAAGAGAACTGTTGTAGATATTCAAAATGATTTGGTGTCAGACTGAGGAGATGAAGCAACGATCGTACCCACAGGTATAAAAGGTAAACGTTTTGAAGCATCCACTAGTAATTCTGCTACTGATAATGAAGAAAATGAGAGGAAAAGGCATGAGCTTTTTCATATTTGAGTTATTTCCAATCATCAAAAGATTGATACTTTGTTTGATAGTGGCGCACGAGTAAATTTAATTTCTAAAACAATTGTAGAGAAGTTGGGATTACTAACCACACCTTATAAGAAACCATATCCATTAGGTTGGTTATGTGATAAAACAAAGCTACAAGTGACTAGACAATGTAAACTTAAGTTTTCTTTTGGGTCAGCATTTGTAGATGAGGTTGAGTTAGATATAGTTCCTATGGATATATGTGGAATTGTTTTAGGAATTCCTTACTAGTATGATAGAAAAGATATTTTCTATAGAGCCAAGAACAAGTATCTACTTGTTAAAGATGGAATCAAATATATTGTAAGGCCTCATAAGCTCAAGAATAATTTCACTCTCATAAAATCAGGGCAGATGAAGAGGATTGTAAATTCATGCAAACAATTTTTACTAATGGTTGTAAAGGAAAATAAACTTGATAAAACCAATGTATTTGAGGGCTGTGATGCTAAACAAAAAGATGATTTAGAAAAAGTTGTTTCAAAATATGATATATTATTTCAAGAACCTAAAGGTATGCCACCCAAAAAGGAAATAGTACATGATATTAATTTGCAGTAAGATGCTCCATTACCTAACATCAGAATGTACAGGTTGTCCACTCTAGAGAATGTAGAAATCAAGAAGAAGGTATAGGAGTTACTCAAGAAAGGATTCATAAGACCTAGCACATCACCATGTGGGTCTCCAATCGTCTTGGTGAGAAAGAAAGATGGCTCATGGAGAATGTGCATTGCTTACTGAGCACTGAATAAAATAACAATAAAAAATTGTTATCCTCTTCCTCGTATAGATGATCTATTAGATCAATTGAAAGAAACTATTTATTTTTCCAAGTTATACTTACATATTGGATATCATCAGGTCAAAGTTGCAGAGAAAGATGCATGAAAAACTGCTTTCAAAACAAAGCAGGGATTGTATGAGTGGCCGGTTATGCCTTTTGGCTTAACTAATGCTCTTGCTACTTTCATGAGAGTAATGAATGATGTACTCAGACCTTTTCTTGATGATTTTGTTATTGTATATTTGGATGACATTCTTATATTCAGCAAGACATGGGAAGAACATTTAAAGCATGTTAAGCAGACTCTAGATGTTTTGAGAAAAGAAAACCTTTATGTTAAACTTTCAAAATGTGAATTTGGCAAAACATCTTTGAATTATTTGGGTCACATAATAGGGGATGGTGAATTGAAGATAGATCCCTCTAATGTTGCAGTCATTGTGAACTGGCCTAAGCCCAAATCTGTTATAGAAGTTAGAAGCTTCCTAGGAGTAGCACAATATTGGAGAAAGTTTATTTCTAGCTTTTCCTTGATTGCAGCTCCCCTATATGCTTTAATAGCATTGAACAAGGTGTTTTAGTGGGGAGGAAAAAAACAGAAAGCCTTCGACACCTTGAAAGAAAATATTAGTACAACACCAGTACTAGCACTGCCCGATATTCAAAGACCATTTGAGATTGAAACCGATGCCAGTGACTATGCCATGGGAGCAGTGTTGATGCAGCACAGTAAACCCATATGCTATCATTCTGAGACATTTAATTCTGTAGTAGTTAATTATCCCACATATGATAAGGAATCGTATGCATTAGTACAGAGTGTGAAAAAGTGAAAAAATTACTTATTGGGTAAAGAGACATTTATACACACTGATCATCAGCCACTTCAATATTTACACTCCCAAACTAAGTGGTAGCAATCAAGACACTATAGGTGGATGGGTTTCCTACAACAGTTTCATCTTGTCATCAGATATGGGCATACACAATAAAGCTGTAGACATGTTGTCCAGACCAATTATAAATGAATGTACTATACTTAAGCATAATTTAGTATTGCATGAAAGCTACATTGAACAATATGCTCAAGATATAGATTTTAAGAATGTATATGCAACTTTAATTCAAGGCAAACAAGTAGGAGAATTGGACTATCATGTTAAGGACCAACTCTTGTATAATTTTGGGAAGCTATGCATTCCACAAACTGAAAGAGTAAAGATGATTCGAGAAGCACACACTTATCTAATTTCAGGTCACTTTTGTGTAAGTAAAACAGTTCCACAGCTGCAAAGATTTTGTTATTGGCCAAAAATGAAAGAGACAATTTCTAGATATGTAAGAGGGTGTACCATGTGTGCTAAAACCAAGCCCAACAGTAGAAAACTAGGCTTTCACACTCCACTATCAATTCTTTCTCATCCTTGGGAAAGTGTTTCCATGGACTTTGTTGGAGAACTGCCTAAATCTTAGAAAGGTCATGACTATTTATATGTTGTTGTGGATAGGTTTAGCAAAATGTGTATTTTAATACCTTGTAACAAACAGATTACAGCTGAATAAACTGCAAATTTGTTCTTTCAGCATGTATGGGTTCATTTTGGATTACCCACTTCCTTTATATATGATCGAGATACCTAATTTGTTGGGAAATTTTGGTCGATTCTGTGGGAAATAATGAACACTAGACTAAAGGAGAGTACAACTTTTCATCCTCAAATAGATGGCCAAACAGAAGTGGTCAACAGGACAGTGATCCAGTTGCTCAGAGGCTATTTCAGCAAGCATCACAAGCTTTGGGATGAACACTTATGTTATGTGCACCATGCTTACAACTGAGCTAAATAGTCTTCTACACAAAGATCTCCTTTTGAGACCTGTTTTGGTTTCACACCAAGGTCTCCCTTGGATTTTGTCTTTGGCAAAGACATAGTAGTTGATGGACACAGTGATGTGGACAAGGAAACCAAGTTCATTGAACAAATCCAAGAGATTGACTAGGTAGAACAGGAACAACTAGAAAAGAGCCAAGCCAAGTACAAGGCAAGGCATTATAAGCATCAGATGGAGCATATCCAGGTTGCTGACCAAGTCTAGCTGTATATCAGCAAAGATAGAATGCAAGGTGAAGGTAAGAAGCTGAAGCCAATAAGGTATGGACCTTTCAAGATACTTGAGAAAATTGGTGAGAATGATTTTTGCCTTGATCTACCAGCTTACATGCACATCTACTCAGTTGTTAATGCAGACAGCTTGATACTATTCAAACCTTCATTGATTGAAGATTTCAAAGAAGAGAGTCAATTGCCTTCTATTGATGATCTGTTACCTGAATATCTTAATGAGTTGTAGGAAGATACAGTTCTGGACAGGAAGGTCAGAACCACGCGCAGAGGAGATATTTAGTACCTCAAGATTGGAATCAAAGGTTCAAAGCCAAGCAGTGAAAAATGGATAGAAATTGAGCAAGCGAGGAAGCTATACCCTCACTTGACTGATGCTTAAAGAAAAGCCAACTTTTGGTGGTCAAAAAGCTTTTTCAGTGTGAAGGTTGTGATCTGAATCGGATCCTTAAACAATCTTAAAGTTTTTTGAACTCTGTAAAACTCATGCCGAAGTTTCAAAGTCTTATGGATGTCAAGCTTATCAGAAATAACCTCTAAACAGTGGCAATTTGTGATCAACATAGAGCAATGAGGACCCTTGGTCAAAGCGCGCAAACTGTTGGCCCATGGTAACCACTCATTGGCACAAATTGACAAATAGGAGGTAAAATCCAGAAACAAGGGTAGTTTTTGATACAAGATTAACGTTAAAGCACTAATTGCGTATCATAGGGCATCTCCCTCAGCGAAGGAAAGCCCCTAGGCACTTGGTCCTAAGAAAAGGATAAAACTGTATGGAAATCGTCGATTCTGTCAGAAGGTAGGTCCCACACTAAAACTGACAAGATATCAGAAGGGTTTCAAGCGGTAAGCAGGTTCGACCAAGTCTTGCCCAATACCATACACTAGGTGACATGCGTTCGGCGGATGAGAGAGAAAACCGCTCACATCGGACCAGCAAAAGTGATGCTACTTACCCACCCGATATGGACAGAGACCGTAGGATCCAGAGGCTCCAGATCAATGGTGGAGAAATGATCCGATGGATGACTAGATTTGAGGGGGAAATAGGCTAAGTCACATAAGATTTGTGGTCCAACATGACTGATGAGTTGGCAGAGGAATCAGTTTCGTGGGCAATCTTGTAGCAATGGAAATAATGACCATTCAAAGAGAACTGACACTCGGTTTGTGAGGAAATAGGTGGCCACCTCCCTGAGAAGCATTACCCAGTGATGATGACGTAGAGCAAAGGAAATTGAATGGACAAAGGTAGGGAAACTAGAAGGCCAGGAAGCAGAAACGAATAGTCAAAAGAGTAGACTAGCTTTAAAGCCATGAATTGGTTGAAGCAGAGTAGGTAGAAAAATAGAAAGGCAATGACAAGAGTTAGTTAGATGAAGCTAGCTAAGAACAGAGAATAGAGTAGAAGTCGAGCTGACCTGAAGGCAACATCGAGCCAGACAGAGCCAGAGTAGAGTCAGAGAGTCTGTGTACTCTAAAAGGCTTGAAAGATTCAAGCAAACTCCTCGACAGAGGCCTATCATACTATTGTGACCCTTAGAGGTCGAGTTCAATAAGGAGAGTCTATGTACTCCAGTCCTACTAACTTACCTCTATTTAAGTGAGACTCAATTCAAGTTCACTGTTGTAAAACTTTGCTTGAAAACATAATAGAGAGGCCACCACTGAATGTTGGACCAAGAGACGTAGCCCAGGAGCATTGGGTGAACTCCTTATTAAACTTGTTGTGTTTGCATGTTTGGCTGTTATGTTTTCTTTAACTGCCTCAGTGTCTATGTATTCTAGCAATCTTATTGATCCATTGCATAAAGTAACATAGGCACATCCAAGCACATGAGTCTATAATACCTTTAATTCTTCATCCTAGATAAATTCTAGATCATAGTACAATGAGTAATATCCATCAACAAGAGTCAAATTGAAAGGAATTTGACTATCAACTAAGTCAACCAACCATAATTCCAACATAGTAATGATGAAAAGTCAAATTTGGTCAACTATCATTAATATTCAATTCTATCCAAGTCAACAACAGTCAAAGTATGCCCTAAATAGTCAACAAAGTCAATGGCCAAACATTTCAATCATCTCAGTCAAATCAACAATAAATTTGACCTCATGAGTTGGTAAATTTCAGCCCAAAAATGTCCATGAATACTCAATCAAACTTGTTCAAAGGAGAGATATTTTATGCGGTCAAAGTCTACAGTCAACACAGGTCAAACAACCCAAAAACGTTTTGGTTCTTGTGCTAGTCAACTCGACCTCTAAAAATCAGGATTTTCCCACTCAAAGTAATTCATGTGATGAATTCAAACTCATTCAAACTGAATTTAGACTATCCAACTAAAAAGTAAATGCATAAATAGTCTCCTTGGATCCTCACATGTGTGAAAGAGAAGTTTCCTTTCACCTTTACAAACCAATCAATTTTAGAGAGAGAACAAGAGATTTTGAGTTATGATGATGTCCAAATGAGCTTGAGGTGTCCTTAGTTTACAGGCATTCGAGGAGGGCTAATTATCCTTTTGGTTAACTTGATCAAATGTTTAATTGTGGGTTTCACTTCAAAAATACACTTTCCCTTGTCCAAATCAAGTGCTTCAGAGGTCAAAACTGGTCCTCTCAAAAAAAGGAATTTAGTCCCATTATTGTAATTTATTAGTGAGGTTAAAATTAACATATTTATGCTAAAGAGAATAAGACTAGGGTTTGTAAGCAAGAGAGACATGTATTCATACACATAATACTAGAAATGGAAATGGTGAACAAATTTAAACTAAAAATATTGAGTTGAGTGTAGTTATGTGGCCTTGGGCATGATGCTTTAGGTGTGTTTGTGAGGGGAAACTGACAAAGGAAGGGAAAATGAGAGCTTAGAATTTATAGGCCAAAGCTAGAGAGATTAAATGGCTTTATTGTCATGATGGATCACTTCAGAAGCAAAAAAATAACCCGTAGCAATTGGGGTGCACTTCTAGGGTTAAGGCAAGATGGAACAAAGTGATATTAGCCAAGAATGATTGTGAGATATTTTCCCTTACATTGAGGGTGCTCTCTCAGTCTAGGTCAAAGCGTTGTATGATTTTCTGAGTGCTAGTTGAGGTGTTTCAGTGCTTGGAGAGATTAAGAAAGCTAGGGTCGACAAGGACAAATCCACCACATCCCTATATTTTGAAAGGGTTGCCTTAAATTTTTCTAGTTGATGTAAAAAATGAAAAAACAACTGATAAAATACAATAAAGAGAGAAACAAAAGAGATGACACTAGAGGTGAGTGGTTTTATTAACTCATTAATAAAATAATAGAATTCATTTACTGAGTGCGATAAATATGACCATACCTAGTACTGAGTTGGATTATTCTAGCGCTGAAGAGGAGAAATGAAATTCCTTTTTTAAACTTGACCTACATTAGCAGTTAATTCAATGATAAACAATAAAACCCAACATTGAAGTGTCATGCATGAAAGAAAGGCTAAATAAAGATGCCATATTGTTGTCTTAAACATCAAGATGGGAGTGATATAGCATTATATTAATGCTTAGTGGGGAAATGTCTTGCTACACTTTCCGAAAAAGGAGCTATACATTGAGATAAAAAGGTTGAAAGATGATTTTAAGACCAAAAGATGAAAGTGTATGGCTAGCTTATGACAGAGTGAAGCAATGTAGCACTAGTAAAGGCTCAATGAAGTGATATGAAGAGCTAAAAGAGATGCAAGGTGAGATTGATGTCCAAACTTGAGAGTGATATACCATTGGCTTGATGAGAAATAGGGAAATACATTGAGGAAAATATGCTACAAATTGAGTTTTAATTCAAGAAATGAAGTAAATTTACAGATATGAGGGTCAATGCAGTGATGTACAGCTATATTAAGGCTTAATGGTGTGATACAACCACTAGAGGAGGAAAGTTTACAAGTGAGAAAACTGAAGTGAAGTCACTACCAAAGTTTTTGACTGAATTAATAGTCATTTTGGCAATATAGGGCTTCAAAGGACAAATTTACAAGAAGAACCTTGAGGTTGAAGCCCTTTTCCTGAGTGTCATTTCACTAGGATAAGGAACTATTGGGTGGCTATATCACTATACTGAGCAATAATGCTCCTTTGTATCATTGTGTGAAGGAAAAATTATCCTTTGTATCATTGGGCTAAAGAACAATGCTACATCATGCTTAAAATCCTTCTTAAGGGGTATTAGGGTTCGAAAAACACTGATATCATATTGGGATGTCCAATAAGGTTTTGCAAGGTGAATTATGACCCTCTTTATTAGGTGGGACCCTCATTTTCATCTAGGAAACAAGATACTGGGAGGAATTGAGGGGGCTTGTTATAACTTCTAAAACACAACCCTACCATAACTTTCATAGAAAACAATCAAAGAATAAAGTATAAACACATATCTAGTGTAACCACTTAATCATCATGTCTAGGATAGCACTTCCTATGAGCTTAGCAATGAACCAAAATAGTGATATTATGAGATAGACCCAATAATAAGATGATACTTCCATTACTCTTTATTTAGATAGTAAGAGTGAAATCTCTAATTTTACTTTGAATAGAAATGTTCTAAGCTAGCCACTTTGTGGACTTGTGCCTTCTTCAACAATTGATTCATCTAATCATGAATTGGATTATATCTCTATGCACTTCCAACATAATTGGTATAAGCCTCATAGCCTACACTATCAAATGGATTGGATCTTTCAACTATTTCTTCTCATTGGTTATCATTGTAAAATAAGATCACGCCTTCTTAAATTTTGGAGAGTTATTACTAGAACTTCTCTATGGATTTCATACGAAATATCTTCTTCATGATCCACTTCCTCAATGGAATAAATAGTATGAGGAGCATATTCCATAAAGGATTTGGCTTAAGAATCTTATTAACCTTCTTGATTTCTTTAAAAAATCCTTCATTAAGTTTAGAAGGGAAAGGAATAAAGAAGGCATGCCATAATCATCATATCCCCACCCCCCACCACCCCCCCCAAAAAAAAAAAGAACTACTAATCCATAAATTTTACTTGAAAAGTGTGTAATGAATCAACAGGATCTTTAGGTAATGCCCTTTACCAAACATGTGCATCATCCATCAAAAAGAAGAAAAAAATATTTATCAGCACATATTTTGGGAGAACATCAAAATCATCAATCAAATTATCAAAATATATGAGGTGTTGCTTACCTGAAAAAAAACATGTATAACCACAAACACTATAAAATATTCTCACACCATGAATTTCCACTAGTGAGTGGATTAGGATATCTTTGTATCTAATAAAAGTGAAATGGAGGTCATATCCTTCAAAAATATATCATTAATTTTGGGTAACCATATCCCTCAAAATGTAGTCTCTAGGCAAGATCTCATAATTAATAACTACAAAGTGACCTCACAAAATAATTGGGAATTTGTGTTTATTCCTCCTGGAGTTTCTAGGTGAGATAAATAAAAAGATCAAATGATGAAAACTCACCACATTAATACATAACCAAATATTTTGTGAAATCCTTAGCAAAAATGCTAATTCACTATCACATGGATTTACACTAATGACTCTATGCAGCAACTCTAGACAATGAATCCTATCATGGCTGGGTGTCTTTGTGAGGGGAACCCGACAAAGGAAGGGAAAATGAGAGCTTAGAATTTATAGGCCAAAGCTAGAGAGATTAAATGGCTTTATTGTCATGATGGATCACTTCAGAAGCAAAAAAATAACCCGTAGCAATTGGGGTGCACTTCTGGGGTTAAGGCAAGATGGAACAGAGCGATATTATCCAAGAATGATTGTGAGATATTTTCCCTTACACTGAGGGTGCTCTCTCAGTCTAGGTCAAAGCGTTGTATGATTTTCTGAGTGCTAGTTGAGGTGTTTCAGTGCTTGGAGAGATTAAGAAAGCTAGGGTCGACGAGGACAAATCCACCACATCCCTATATTTTGAAAGGGTTGCCTTAAATTTTTCTAGTTGATGTAAAAAATGAAAAAACAACTGATAAAATACAATAAAGAGAGAAATAAAAGAGATGACACTAGAGGTGAGTGGTTTTATTAACTCATTAATAAAATAATAGAATTCATTTACTGAGTGCGATAAATATGACCATACCTAGTACTGAGTTGGATTATTCTAGCGCTAAAGAGGAGAAATGAAGTATAATTACTCCATATATGAAGTATTTTACTCATTATATCCAAGTGATGTGATAAAAGATGACATTATGTGTCTTTTTAAATAGCTTTGGCATGAGCTTAGGTGCATTAATTCCCTCAATAAATTCCTTTTTTAAACTTGACCTACATTAGCAGTTAATTCAATGATAAACAATAAAACCCAACATTGAAGTGTCATGCATGAAAGAAAGGCTAAATAAAGATGCCATATTGTTGTCTTAAACATCAAGATGGGAGTGATATAGCATTATATTAATGCTTAGTGGGGAAATGTCTTGCTACACTTTCCGACAAAGGAGCTATACATTGAGATAAAAAGGTTGAAAGATGATTTTAAGACCAAAAGATGAAAGTGTATGGCTAGCTTATGATAGAGTGAAGCAATGTAGCACTAGTAAAGGCTCAATGAAGCGATATGAAGAGCTAAAAGAGATGCAAGGTGAGATTGATGTCCAAACTTGAGAGTGATATACCATTGGCTTGATGAGAAATAGGGAAATACATTGAGGAAAATATGCTACAAATTGAGTTTCAATTCAAGAAATGAAGTAAAGTTACAGATATGAGGGTCAATGCAGTGATGTATAGCTATATTAAGGCTTAATGGTGTGATACAACCACTAAAGGAGGAAAGTTTACGAGTGAGAAAACTGAAGTGAAGTCACTACCAAAGTTTTTGACTGAATTAATAGTCATTTTGGCAATATAGGGCTTCAAAGGACAAATTTACAAGAAGAACCTTGAGGTTGAAGCCCTTTTCCTGAGTGTCATTTCACTGGGATAAGGAACTATTGGGTGGCTATATCACTATACTGAGCAATAATGCTCCTTCGTATCGTTGTGTGAAGGAAAAATTATCCTTTGTATCATTGGGCTAAAGAACAATGCTACATCATGCTTAAAATCCTTCTTAAGGGGTATTAGGGTTCGAAAAACACTGATATCATATTGGGATGTCCAATAAGGTTTTGCAAGGTGAATTATGACCCTCTTTATTAGGTGGGACCCTCATTTTCATCTAGGAAACAAGATACTGGGAGGAATTGAGGGGGCTTGTTATAACTTCTAAAACACAACCCTACCATAACTTTCATAGGAAAAAATCAAAGAATAAAGTATAAACACATATCTAGTGTAACCACTTAATCATCATGTCTAGGATAGCACTTCCTATGAGCTTAGCAATGAACCAAAATAGTGATATTATGAGCTAGACCCAATAATAAGATGATACTTCCATTACTCTTTATTTAGATAGTGAGAGTGAAATCTCTAATTTTACTTTGAATAGAAATGTTCTAAGCTAGCCACTTTGTGGACTTGTGCCTTCTTCAACAATTGATTCATCTAATCATGAATTGGATTATATCTCTATGCACTTCCAACATAATTGGTATAAGCCTCATAGCCTACACTATCAAATGGATTGGATCTTTCAACTATTTCTTCTCATTGGTTATCATTGTAAAATAAGATCACGCCTTCTTAAATTTTGGAGAGTTATTACTAGAACTTCTCTATGGATTTCATACGAAATAGCTTCTTCATGATCCACTTCCTCAATGGAATAAATAGTATGAGGAGCATATTCCATAAAGGGTTTGGCTTAAGAATCTTATTAACCTTCTTGATTTCTTTAAAAAATCCTTCATTAGGTTTAGAAGGGAAAGGAATAAAGAAGGCATGCCAATAATCATCAATATCCCACCCACCCCCCACCCACCCCCCCCAAAAAAAAAAAGAACTACTAATCCATAAATTTTACTTGAAAAGTGTGTAATGAATCAACAGGATCTTTAGGTAATGCCCTTTACCAAACATGTGCATCATCCATCAAAAAGAAGAAAAAAATATTTATCAGCACATATTTTGGGAGAACATCAAAATCATCAATCAAATTATCAAAATATATGAGGTGTTGCTTACCTGAAAAAAAACATGTATAACCAAAAACACTATAAAATATTCTCACACCATGAATTTCCACTAGTGAGTGGATTAGGATATCTTTGTATCTAATAAAAGTGAAATGGAGGTCATATCCTTCAAAAATATATCATTAATTTTGGGTAACCATATCCCTCAAAATGTAGTCTCTAGGCAAGATCTCATAATTAATAACTACAAAGTGACCTCACAAAATAATTGGGAATTTGTGTTTATTCCTCCTAGAGTTTCTAGGTGAGATAAATAAAAAGATCAAATGACGAAAACTCACCACATTAATACATAGCCAAATATTTGGTGAAATCCTTAGCAAAAATGATAATTCACTATCACATGGATTTACACTAATGACTCTATGCAGCAACTCTAGACAATGAATCCTATCATGGCTGGGTGTCTTTCCATTTGGATAGGTTCTTTTCCAATCTCAAGTGGGTGTTCCTAGGGGGTCGTATTATATATAATATAATATATATATATATAAATAATATATAATATATATATATTAAACTTGGCCCTAAGATGCATATAAGTATTCTAGAGAAAGGATAAATTCTAGTTAAATTACAAGTGGTTGAGATTAGAGTTTTAAGACAACTATAATATTGAATGAAAACAACAAAAATCAAAATAATATTCACCTTAAGTGAATAAGAAATCAAAGTGTGTGCATCAAATCTAACCAACCACTACATTAAAACTAACATTTATACAAACAATAGATTCCAAGAGCTAAAGACAAGACATAGATGAACCAAATCACTATGATACTCAAGGGATTGAATTATATCATGGCGGTAACACATGACATGCTACAATAAGTCTAGTCACATGTAGTGATGGAAGAAATATATTTGATATAAAATGTGGGACAATGATGGGAGTCCTAGTGCATGAGTCCTAACTTAACCTAACTACATGTTAAAGAGGAAAGGAAACAACACTAAACTTGTTAGTCATTCGCTTCCCGCATCCTTCATGCTAGCATTGTCTTGATTTGATACTTGGATGGTCTTTTAGTGATACAAATTGAAATTTACTAACTTAATTGATAATGCTTACTAGGAAAGATCATCTAAACGTTGACTTGGGCATAATTTGGGTGTATTCAAGTTGTGATTTATAATATCAAATATGCAAGTCACTACTAGTAAATAGAATGAGAACAAGAAATTACAAGACTCATGTTTTGTTATGATCCAAAAACATAAAAACCATAAGGACACACCATACGCACCAATATAAACATATAAAACAACTCCAATATAGATAATAATAATAGGAGAAATTCCTCCAAATACGTAAATACTATTAAGCCCTATAAAAACCCCATGTTAACCTTAACACCCATTATTAATCCCTAGATATTGAGTGATTACATTTTTTTTGTTATATTGTTATGTTAGTTAGAACATTTCATTAAACCATTTTATTATAATTGTACCCTTTGTCTCCTACACACACACACACAAAGGATATCTAGTCTTAGGATCATCAAATCTTGTCATATACATTGTATCATTTTAAAAGGGGGCTCCCCCTTGAAGTGGAATATAATTATTGTTTTCATATATTTTTTAAGGCATGTGATTCATAACATTTTAAAAACTAGTACACACCACATACACTAATTTGAACATGGATAACAACTCCAATAGAGATCATCATAGGATAAACCCCTCCAAATACGTAAATACTATTAAGCCTTATATATGCCCTATGTTAACTTTAAAACCCATTATTAATCTCTAGATATTGAGTGATTGTACTTTTATTGTTGTATTGTTATGTCAAATATAACATTTCATCCTATCATTTTATTATAATTGTATCCTTTGTCTCCTATATATATATACCAATGAGAGATAGTCTTAGGATCATAAAATCTTAACATCTGTATTAATTTTAAAATGAGGTTCCCCCGTTGAAGTGGAATATAATTATTTTTTTTTTGTATATTTTTTAAGATGCATGATTCATAACATTTGGTATTAGAGCATATGAACCTAAATTTTGCTTCTTTAAATATGCCATATTGACATTTTTGCTATAAATTCTTTTTTCGGAGAGTTTCATATGGTGAAATTTTGATCATATTGTAAAGAGACCTTAGGGGACATCTGGTTTAGATTCATGAATCAATTTCCCTATACTTATAGAAATATACATTGTGATTTCTCATTAAATCAATTTCAAATGACTCATCTCAGCATTTTCACTAAAATAATTTTTTGGGTTTGTTTCAAATTGTCACAAGTTTGAGTAGATATAAAAGACATCATAATGTACATCTAGTAACAATTTTATATTATTCTTTGATATGCTTTCAAATATATACTCTATGGAAGTTAGGGTTTGTGGATTGTGCTTAAATCGCCTTCAAACAAATGATTTCAAAATTTTTGGTATAACTTCTTTTCTACAATTTAGACCATGCAAATTTGAGAATATTGATAAACCATATCAAGTACATATAGTCAAAAGTTTAGATTCTAATTTGTTGTAATTTCAAAGATATACCTAAGTATGGAAGTTAGGGTTTGTGAATGACCTTGAAATCAATTTCAAACAATTGATATTGACATTTTTGCTATAATTATTTCTATGGAACTTCAAACTATGAAATTTGCAGATATCTAAGGAGACAACCTCAGATTACTTAGGTAGAATTTCAAAACAATATTTGAAGTGGACACATGGTATGCCTCAAAAGTTCACTTTTGGGAAGAATTCAAAAATCAACAAGTTTTGAGAAAATTACTGTAACTTTCCTTTGACACATCAAAATTTTGTTAGAACTATACAACCCCATAAAATACATATAAGAGTATTATAAACTGAAATTTTAGATTTAGAAGTATTAAAAACTCAAAGATATATGAAGACAAAGATTAACCATCAAGATCATCTCTAAATTAAAGTTTTAAAAGTATGCGACTTACAATTTACATAAATTTTGATTAGACAATCCATTTTTTTAGGGTGAATGGATGTTTAGATAAATAGAAGTATTATTACTATTTTCTCACCTAGATTCCATTTTTCCTTGAGACATTCCTACCTAGGAAATATGTCAAGTAACCCATTTATTTCTAAAATAATGCATGGGATTTGTATTTTATTTTCAGTATTGTAGGACAATATGATTTCAAATATCAATCACTATGAAAATTTCCAATCAAAACAAACATATATTGATGGAGATGGATGAAGATAAAGAATATAAATATAGGAGGCTCAAAACATTAAATTAGTGTTGCAGTACCTTTATGAGGAAGACATGTTGAACAAGAGATTTCAACAATTAGATAATATTTTTTACTATGCATATTTGAATTGCATTGCATAGGATTTCACAAGAAATAATGCATTGTCCCACAACAAAAATCTACACACTCACTCAAAACCTGAGCATTGGATTCACATGTTAATACATATATTTTTTTAATTAATCTTGATTACTTTTTCCAAGATGCATTTTATAAACTTATACATGAGCATGGAAATCCTTGAATCCTCAAGAGATAGATTCCTTCCCTTCAATCGTGGGAGAATTTCATATAAACTCCCTTAAATTTAGAGATTTTATCCTAACTATATGATGTAGGAGCATCCAGTTAAGGGCACCATGACTGGGTGTTGGTCTCTGCCAAGGTGGAAGGATTTATCAGTGTTTGGTTTCTTTATGTTTAATTAGTCAAAGTAAAATGTAGGGACTTGTTTTTTTTAACTTCATTATTAGTTAGGGAACAATATAGTTAGTTAGGGTCACTATCAACATTGTCTGTCTTTTAGTGAGTAATTTATCTTATAAATGTTTCTTCCATGTAGAAGAAAAAAAACATCTATATCAATTGTGAAATCTTGTAGCGCAAGAAGAACCGAATGAGTTAACAGTTATGTAACTAATAAAAGAAACAACTGAAGCATAACTATGCATAGTTCAGGGAACTGTGGGCAAACAATACAAATACGAAATGTAAATCATTCTGAGGGGGTTCGACGAGAAGAGAACTGTAATATAATATAGCAGAAGATGTTGTTAAACAAAACCCTAAATCTGAATCCATCTATAACAGGCAACCTTTCCTTTTCATTTTATTTCTATTAAATGCTGAGTGTGATAAATTAAATAATGAGATGCATTCCTGTGTTTTCGCGAATACAAAAAGAAACCCTGCTCACAAGGAGCAGCAAACATTAGCACCATCGAAAAACTAAGTGCATAACCATAGCAAGGAGGAGAGGACACACCTGGTTGAAAATCAGTTGAAACCAAGCCCAAGATCCATCGTGAATGTGACCTAGAAACCAAGAACATCGACAGCAAGTTAAATCTGGAATGCAACTACAGCAAACGGTATTAAGACAGTTAAAAATGACAGAGATAACAGCATCCACGAAGCAGAGTATTAACTAGGCAGAGGAAATCACAACCAGAGGCGGACAAGGTGCCATTCTATAGCAAGCCACTGTTGCATACAAACCCTCTTCGTAGACCAAACCCTCACTGTAACCAGTTTACGGAGCAAGAAACAAAATGACCGAATACAAAATGCCAAGGGTTTTGCTAACTTCAATGAGCGGGAAACAATAACTGAGGTGAGTACAACTAAGTCGTCACCATTTAAGAACTGCCATAAATGCTTCCAACAAACATCCAGAAAATATATGTTGATTCGTGCTTAATCATATAAGCAATGATCCCAAATTATTGTTAATAATACATTGCTAATCACAACGCTGGAGTAGTATTGATAGTAGTCATAAACCAAAGCATGGGCTAGTCCCATCATAGTGGTATCAGAGCAGGATTTAGTGTTTTTTCCTGAGAAGTGGAAGTTCGAAGACGAGGACATGGAAGAGGTGCTCAAAGAGCAGCAAATGAAGGATTACGAGAAGAAATCAGGATCCTTACTACTCATTTGGAGGCAGTTGAAGCAGGAAGGAGAAGGGATCCAGAGGTAGGTGATGATAGCGAAGAAGAAGCCATAGTGACAACAGATGGATTGGATGAAGAAGGGCTGGAAATGAGACTGTTGAGGTCGGTCCTACTGGCGAGTAGCAAGCTTAAACCAGAAATCCCAAATTATGATGGCAGCTTGTCCACAGAAGTCCTGTTGGACTGGATCAGCGAACTGGACAAATATTTTGAGTGTGAAGAGGTCAGTGAAGACCGAAGAGTTAAGTTCGTTGCGACAAAGCTGAAGGGACACACGGCCCTATGGTGGGACAGTGTCCAAGTGGAGAGAAGGAGGATGAACAAGTTGCCGATAAAGAAATGGTCAAGAATGATGGCCAAATTGAAAGGCAGATTTCTGCCCAAGGATTACCAGATTGCGCTGCATCGACAAGTGTAGAATTTGAAACAGAAAGGGATGACAGTAAGAGAGTACACTGAAGAATTCTACCAGGTAAATTTAAGAGTTGGTTATACAGAGGACACCTCGGAGAAAACAGCCAGGTATGTAAATGGTTTGAGATTAGAAATATTAGATGAAATCAACATTCTTTCCTAGAAAAATATAGAAGAAGCATACCAGAGTGATATGAAAGCAGAGGAGAAGATCGCCAGAAAACAAAATGTTAGGAGAGGATGGGGAACCGACAGAGGAAGAGGACAGCCTTATGGTAGAGGACGAACTGCCAGTAATAGTGAAGAAGGCAGCAGTTCCAAAGCTTCTAGGACAACAAAAAAAGGTGACAGCACGAGAGGTGGCAAGCCATATCAGCAAGGCAGGGGAAATGGTCGAGGCAGAGGAGATAACTATCAGTGCTACAGGTGCCACAAGTGGGGGCAGAGATCTTTTGAGTGTCCTGAAGCAGAACAAGCTGTACAGAGAGGTACGTATGTCGTACAGCCAGAGGAAGTAGAGGAAACTCCCCAAGAAGCAGAAAATGTGCTAGAAATAGGGGAAGCCTTAGTTTCGAGCAAGGTGTTGCTGAAACTAGCCAAAGAAACAACTGAAAAACTCAAAGGAAAGCTTTGTTCCGGATAGTTTTTAAGTCACACGGCAAATGCTTTAAGCTAATTATCGATAATGGGAGCACTGACAATCTGGTTGCCATGGAGATGGTGGAGAAGTTGGGGTTGAAGCGGTTGAAGCACCCCACTCCTTACAATGTATCATGGCTGCAAAAAAGCCATCAGTTGTTGGTGGATGAGCAATGCGAAGTGGAGTTCCATATTAGCAGATATAAGGACAAGGTCATTTGTGATATAATGTTGATGGATGTATGTCACATACTGCTAGCCAGGCCATGGCAGTATGACAAGAAGGTAGTACATGACAGGAAGACAAACTGTTATAAGTTTGTCAAAGATGGAGTCAAGCATACGCTTGTGCTGATCAAGGAGGAAGAGACGATGGAAACAAGCAGGACGAAAGTGTTACTAATGGGTAGAAAACAGTTTTTGAAACAGATCAAAGGCAATGAAGTAAGCTATGCTACATAGAGGTGTCAGATTTGCTTGCGGAAATTCAACAGATGCTACAGGAGTTTAGCGATATAGTAGTGGATGATTTGCCAGATAAACTACCTCCCAAGAGAAGTATAAGTCACCATATTGACTTTATACCCAGAGAAAGTCTACCGAATAATGCAGCATATTGGATGAGCCCCAAAGACAATGAGGAGATCAGAAAACAGGTGTAGGAATTGTTAGATAAAGGGCTGATAAGGGAGAGTTTGAGCCCCTACGCAGTTCCAACAGTTCTCGCTCCCAAGAAAGGAGGAGAATGGTGAATGTGCACAGATTCGAGGGCCATCAACAAGATCACCATCAGGTACAGATTTCCACTACCACAGATGGATGACATGGTGGACTGCCTGAGCGGGGCAACATATTTTTCAAAGATTGATTTAAAGACTAGGTATCATCAGATTCAAATCCAGGAAGGGGATGAGTGGAAGATAGCCTTCAAAACCAATGAGGGACTGTATGAGTGGTTGGTAATGCCATTCTGACCGAGTAATGCACCCAGTACCTTCATGCAATTAATGAACGAAATGCTGAAAGAATTCATTGTAAAGTTCGTAATAGTGTACCTGGATGATATATTAATTTTCAGCAAGACGAGGGAGGAACACTTTTGACATGTTCGCAAAGTGCTGGAAAAATTGCAGCAGAATAAGCTACTGATAAATCTAAAAAAAAATGTACTTTTCTACAAAAAGAATTGGTTTATCTGGGTTTCATGATTGCAGAAAAAGAGTTGAAGATGGACCCAGAGAAGATTGTAGTAATTGTTAACTATTTGTCCCCAAAAAGTCTGTTTGAAGCAAGTAGCTTTCATGGGCTGGCAAGTTTTTACCGAAAATTTATAAGAAATTTCAGTGAAATCTGCGCACCTATGTTGGACACTATAAATAAGGCAAGTCAACCTTTTCATTGGACTGAGGTAGCAGAAAGGATTTTTCAGCTAGTAAAGAGGAAGATCACAGAAAGACTGATCCTGAGATTGCCATATTTTAAAAAGCTTTTCCAAGTTCACTGTGATGCAAGTGGTACGGCCATTGGAGCTGTACTTAGCCAAGAAGACAAACCTGTTGTGTTTTTCAGTGAGAAGTTGAATGAAATCAGGCAGGAGTATTCATCCTATGACAAGGAATTCAATGTTGTCGTCCAAGCATTGAAGCATTGGAGACACTATCTGTTAGGGAATGAGTTTGTTTCATTCTCAGATAATTTTGCACTGCAATATGTGATGCAACAGCACAAGCTGAATCACAAGCATGCTAAGTGGGTTGAATATTTGTAGAGTTTCACCTTTGCCTTGAAACACATCAGTGGGTAGGCCAACAAGGTGGCAGATGCGTTGAGCAGAACAACCCTACTCTTGTAGGAGAGCACGATACAAGTGCTGGGCTTTGAGCATTTGAAAGACTTGTATCAGACTGATACGGATTTCAAGGAGGTGTATGAAGCTTATCAGAATCCGTTGGTGAGAGACAATAGTCTGTGGTTGGACTATAACTTGCAGGAGAAGCTATTGTTTAAAGGGGGATATTTATGCATTCCTGACTGATCAATGAGAGAGAATATCATTCGGGAGAAGCACAGTGGAGGTATAACAAGACATTTAGGTACAGACAAGACATTAGAGTAGCTCAACCATTTTTATTTTTGGCCAAGAATGTGAAGGGATGTGTAGATATTTGTGACCAGATGTAAAGTGTGTCAGTTGGAAAAAGGACATAGTCAAAATACAGGACTCTACACGCCATTGCCCATTCTAAGTAGACCATGGGAGTCAGTCAGCTTGGACTTCATCTTGGGTCTACCAAGGACGCAGCGGGTTATGATTTGGTGATGGTAGTAGTAGACCGGTTTTCAAAGATGGCACATTGCATCCCTTGTAGAAAAACCAGCGATGCCACTCACAGGGCCCACTTGTTATTTATAGAGATCGTCAGGCTATACAGTCTACCTAAGTCCATCTTCTTTGATAGAGACATCAAGTTTACAGGGCACTTTTGGGGTACCCTGTGGAAGAAGATGGACACGCAGTTAAGTTTTAGCTCTGCTTATCACCTGTAGACCAATAGGCAAACAGAAGTGGCAAACATAAATCTAGGGAACCTACTACAAAGTTTGATCGATGAAAATTCATGAATGTGGGATCAAGTACTTGCCCAGGCGGAGTTCACTTATAACGACTCACCCAACCACAACACAGGTTGCAGTCCTTTCCAGATCTTGTATGGCATGCATCCTCACAGACTGCATGAGTTGCGAGATCTAGGACAACAAGAAAGATGGAGTGCTGATGGGGAAGATTTCGCTAAAGCGATGAAAGATTTACACGAGCAGGTGAAAATCAAGTTGTAGGACAACTATAAAAAAATATAAGCAACGAGCAGGTATGAAACGGAAAGAAGTGAAATTTAATGTGAGGGATGAAGTCCTCACACATTTGCACAAGGAGCATTTTCCTAGAGGCGCGTATAACAAGTTGAAGTACAAAAAGATAGGTCCCTGCAAAGTTCTCCATAAATTTTCAGCAAATGCTTATGAAATATAGTTGCCACCAGGAATAGGCATCTTGCCCATCTTTAATGTGGCAGACCTGTTTCCATACACTACTAATCCAGAAGAAGACAATACAACACAGCCTACATGGGACACCCAGGACGGAAGTGAGACTTAGATGAGACAAATGCCTTATGTTTGGGCCCCCGAGATCGAGAGGATCCTTGACACTCACGTGGCCAAGCAAACTCGGCGGAAAGAGTATCTGCAATATCTGGTCAAGTGGAAGAACTGTCCTATTGAGGACAGTTCGTGGCTTGACGCCAAGCAAATAGAGCTGGTGGGTTATTCAGTCGAAAATCTCATGGATCGGAGTCATGAATTCTTCTTACCCTGGGAGCCTGATGCAGGAGCATCCAGCTAAGGGCACCATGACTGGGTGTTGTTCTCTACCAAGGTGGAAGGATTTATCAGTGTTTGGTTTCTTTATGTTTAATTAGTCAAAGCAGAATGTAGGGACTTGTTTTTTTTAATTTCATTATTAGTGAGGGAATAATATAGTTAGTTAGGGTCACTGTCAACATTGTCTGTCTTTTAGTGAGTAATTCATCTTATAACTGTTTCTTCCATTTAGAACAAAAAATACATCTATATCAATTGTAAAATATTGCAGTGCAAGAAGAACCAAATGAAATAACAGTTATGTAACTAATAAAAGAAACAATTGAAGCGTAACTGTGCACAGTTCAGGTAACTGTGGGCAAACAGTACAAATACGAAATGTAAATCATTCTGAGGGGGTTCGATGAGAAGAGAACATTAATATAATATAGTAGAAGACGTTGTTAAACGAAACCCTGAATCTGAATCCATTTGTAACAGGCAATCTTTCCTTTTCATTTTATTTATATTAAATGTTGAGTGTGATAAATTAAGCAACGAGATGCATTCTTGTGTTTTCCAGTAAACTTATCCTAACAGGCTGAGACAAAGTCGTCCACATTTGAACGATGACCAGAAAGCAGAGTATACCAAAGAACGAGGCAACGGAACCAACAATCAACACCAATTCCAGAATCACGACGCATACAACCACAAATGCAGAGAGAAAACAGGCTGCGAATTCAGTGGTAAATCTCCACGACAAAGGTAGTCATTGTAAACAACATTTCTTCATTTCCATTATCTAAAATAAAATCAATGTTGGCACATAGTAACAATTAATAGTCATCAAAGGTATAAGACCAACAACCGTAGACCAGAACATCCTCCTCAGTGACAAACAACAAGGCTAGGGTTTGAGACCCTGTAGAACTATAGTGTTGCTAAGAAAAACAATAAGACTAATTACAAGCTATAGACGAGGCCATTGAATGCAAAATAGCAGTCAGAGGAGCCAACCCGCTCATTTTCTAACCTATTGGAAAACTATAACAATAAGTAGAGAGGAAAGACTATAATTGGGGAATTCATAGCAAAGAACGACCCTACCCATTCCACTGACAGAGTCTGGGCCATGAATCGATCCGGAGCCACCACCCTAACCTACAATAGTAACAATAGAAGCAAGTCAGTGAACCTTTACCAAAAAATGAGGGCGTAAAGCAACAGTATACAGTGGAGACAGAAGTGTTGATTGAGCTTACCAAAGGATAATGAGCGCCGGTGGCTTAGGTTCGAACCTGGGTTGCGAATACAAACGGAAACCCTGCTCACAAGGAGCAGCAAACATTAGCACCACCAAAAAAATGAGTGCATAACCATAGCAAGGAGGAGAGGACATACCTAGTTGAAAATCGGTCGAAAGCAAGCCCAGGATCCATCGTGAACGCAACCTGGAAACCAAGAACATCGACCACAAGTTAAATTCGGAATGCAACTACAACGAACAATATTAAGACAGTTAAAAATGACAGAGACAGCAATGTCCACGGAGCAGAGTATTAACCAGACAGAGGAAATCACAACCAGAGACGGACAAGGCGCCATTCTACAGCAAGCCACTGTTGCATACAAACCCTCTTCGCAGACCAAACGCTCATTGTAACCACTTTGCGAAGCAAGAAACAAAATGAATGAATACCAAATGCCAAGGGTTTTGCTAACTTCAATGAGCGGGAAACAATAACCGAGATGAGTACAGCTAAGCCATCACCATTTAAGAACTACCATAAATGCTTCCAACAAACATCCAAAAAATATTTGTTAATTAATGTTTAATCATATAAGCAATGATCCCAAATTATTGTTAATAATACATATTTAATCACAACACTGAAGTAGTATTGATAATAGTCATAAACCAAAGTATGGGCTGGTCCCATCACTATATGCCAAACTAGTAAAATAATTTTGATTACATGCTTGAAAGTATGATATTTTCCTTCTATGCTTATAACTTCCGGAAAAAAAAGTTACTGATCTAAAATTTAATAAATTCAACATGTGATGCTCATACATCAAGAAAGAAAATGTGGTCGACACAAGTTTAATCTCAAATAAGTCTTATTTGATTATGATGTTGTTTTAGACAATATATAAAGGAAGAAGTGAAAATCTTTGTTTTTTTTAAATAAATCCATATAACTAATACGGACATATGGAGGAAAAATACGGATTACTAAGAAAAACATATTATGCATAACAAGTGAACAAAATGAAATTAGCTGGAAATAGGATATGGTTGGAATGATCCTAACAAAGATATTGCCCACGTGATTCATACAATTTCTATCAAAAACAAACCTTTATATTTTATATCTTGAGTCCCCTTTTATATTTTATAGAAAATAATTACAATTGATATTAATTGCAAAAGAAACCTTTTAGGAACCAAATTACGAAATAAGGAAATTAACTAGAAAAATATAATCGTATGTTTGCCCGATGTGCTTTGATCAGATTTATTTTGTTGACAAGATTTTGGATGATTCATATTATGCATTTACCTAATTCATTACAATTCTCCCCAACTGAATAAGTGTAGGATGCCATTTTTCTATAGGCAATGTCCAACTTTATATAATTTTTTATAGGTTGGAATAGTTGAAAAGAGATTTTTTTTACCTGCCAAAGGAGATAAAAATCACTAATTAATTTATCAACTATCATTTTTCCTTTCAAAACTCCAATCCTATTTGAAAACTTTTTAACCATGTTCCTCTCCTTTAGTAATTATTATTTACAAGCATCTAATGATATCAAAATTTCATTCTAGTCCCAGTAGAATGGAAAGCCCATTTCTTTCAAATTATTTATAAATGTTTCAACATTTCTTTGAACAAATACGCATTTATCTCATTCCCGATGAACTAGAGATATTTTTGTTAGGACCTTGTTGGTTTCTATTATGAATGAGGTCTTGTCTTGTATTCCCAATGCATGTAACTCGTTCTAAGTCTTGGAATTAAGAAATTTAACAAATTTGTTGACCATATGAGGTTTATTCATTTCGTATTTATTGAATAGCTAGTTGTGTGTGATACACTAGATTTGATTCATCACCCATCAATCTCAAATAATTCCACATATTTGTAACTTAAGTAATGATTTCTTTCCTCAATTAAGGAACTCACACCCATTAATTGATTCTTGATTTGTTCTTTTTCTTATTGAAATTTTGTTTTTAAATTAACTTGGATAGTTGCATTTTTTGTTTTGATATCTTTTCTTTCAAAATATGAATTTCATCATTCTTAATTATAATTGTTTTTTTAGATTCTCGGCCTCAACTTCTTTCAAATTTAGATTAGACATAGCCTTAGCTAGTTTTTAGATGCATCTACAAGGGTTATTGGTAACAATGTAAACTTTGAAACAAGAACTGTACCGATTACCCATTTTTTTGAGGTAGAAAAAAAATCAACTGATTTTGAAAAGTGTTGATTCAGAATGCATATTTTTTTAGCATATTTTTGACACTTTAAATTTTCTTATGTACATTATTTTTAAAATGTTTGTGATTTTGATGCTGATTTTGAAGTGTTAATGGAGTGTCAACCCCTTTTTTTAGAAGACTTATTTTTCACTTGAAATTTTCTAATGTATTAAGTGTGGATAACTATTTTCTAAATTTAACAATTTTTAAAGTAGTCGTCTACTTCATATTTTTTTCTTTTCATTTTCTTTTTTTGTAGTGAGATATTTGTTTTTTACATAGTTCAAAAAATAGGTCGATATTTTAAAGTTGTAATCTGTTGTATATTTATATGTCATTAATTAATATTTCAATGCACATCAAATAATTATCACTAAAAAAATAATAAATTTTAATGGTTGACATAAAAGTACACATTTAAATATAGATATAACAAAAGAATTACACATTTTGAGACTTTTTTGCTAAAAATGACATGTCAAATAAACAATTTTATAGGAAAAATTTAACAAAAAAATGGTTAAAAAATAGATTTTTTATGAATTTCATGTCAAATAGTAATAATAATCACAGTTTTTTTCAAAAAATAATGATTCACATAAAAATTAAAGTGAAAATCACATAATACAAATATTAAGCATATAACAACAATAACTGAATACTTATTCTTCTCATAAAATCTCAAAGTCAAAACATTACAAATATAACTAATTAATAGTTACAAAATGAGCTTGATTTCCAATCATAGCTTGAATTTAATCAATAATATCACGTAATACATGCTCTTCATCTTCTAGAGTTTCATCATTGACTTTTTCCACAATATGTTCTGCTTCATTTTGATCATTTTCCTCTTCTAAAGGATCTTTGATGTATGTGAATCTCCCAATGTATGCCTTTCCAATCATTCCATCTAATGGTGGTTGAGGTTCCTTTGTCTTTTTTTCCACACGTGATTCCATTAAAATCCCCTTTCCTCAAACCAACTTCTTTCATTGCATCTGGAAGAAATTAAAGAGCATTAGTTCTTTGTTGAATAAATTTTCACTGCATTACGTCTTTTTCAGTGACAATGCAATTTCTTCCTTTTTGTAGGCAACAAGTTAGTGTTGTACCTAATCATCAAATACAAAAGAAATAATGAAGTAAATTAGTATAAACACATAAAAATTAAAAAATAAGATATTGAAATTCAATTTTATATAATAAAACTTACCTGAGTCTAAGAATAAATCCAAAACGCAATCTCCTTCATTTGAACATAAATCTGTAAGATATTTAATCACTTACTGTGGTTTTTTATAAATTTTAACTATCTCTCATTTTTCTTCTTTATCTTCATATGTTAGTTTTTTTACAACATCATCATGAACCAATACTTGGTTATGACCTTTTCCATCTACATGGTTCAAAAGTATAGGCTTGTAGATATCATCTTATGTCCAACATTCGACATGGATGAACTCACAATCACTTATAATTGGTTGATCTCCGCGATTAATAAGATTTTACTTTTTCCTATAACATGAAATAGTAAAAGTTCAATTAACTTGTACAGAATTGATTTTTTTAACATTAATCAAACATACAATTTCAACGTCTTACAATGTAAGTTGCAAGTTACTTGAGTTTGTTTTTCCCTTGAAGCTTGTCAATAACATTGCAAATTGTTTGTTTGAAAATGGTGATGTTGTGACTTCTACAAATCCCGCAACCAATTTACTAAGAGTTTGATAACTATAAGGTTCACTATCATATTCAATGTTTGAGATATTGAAACCATGAGGAATATCTCTAATAACTAGGGAATAATCTCTTTTAGGTATGAGTTTTGCAATGTATTCAGAATCACCTTTTGTTATTTGATATTGGATAGTCTCGAGCCCATTCCAAATTAAATGAGTAAGATTAGGATCAAGTTCAACATTACTAAGACGCTACTTTCTCGGTCTTTCCATCTTAATTTTTTCAATAAACCTTATGAAACTATCTATTGCACCATTTGTATCATTCTTCATCTTTAATGAAATAAGCAAATATATGTATAAGTTATAAAATAAAAATAGTATACACATAAATAAAAATGAATGTATACATCAACATACCTTTTTAAATTCAAGATAAAAATATTTTAGCATTTATGTAGAACTTGAATCTAGGTAGTTGCGTACAACACCATCCCAGCTATCTTCATTAAACAATTTAACCATTTGTTCTTGTATTCTCATATAAACCTTGTGACTGAATAAATAAAGTAAAAAATGTTAATATAATGGTATCTATAACAAATACTACCAACAACAATATGTTATATTTAAAAGAAATTTATAATCTAGTAATAAGTGAAAATAATTCAACAAACTTACTTTTGAAATTCTTCACACATTTCGTCCAATGATAATTTCCCTGACTTCACATGAGATAATATTGTTTTGATAAGATTTTCATATTTCACTCCTTGCAATTATCTCCAAGGTGTGATAGTCATATCTTATGGAAGGAGCTTCATTTCAAGAACTGATTTACTATTGCTACATATAAATGGTTTTGACCTTTTGACCTGCTAGTTTTTTATGCCAATGTTCTCCCACATGTTGAAAATTTCATTAATCAATTCCCATATCTCTTCAGTTCTAAATTCCATCTGGAAAATGTTATCCATACCTCTGAATATTTCATAATTTACTTTTCCACCTTTTGAATTTATTTGTTCCTCAATTTGATAACCTATTTCCATACAACATTCCTTCTAAAAGGCTAGACTAACCTTTGTCTCATACCCACCACTTTTTTCTACAAAATCATTATGAACAAATCTAACCCTTTGGATGAAAGTCGTAGACATCCTATATTCATTATTTGTATTATGATCCCATGCCAGTAAATTTGCTTCTATATCTATTAAATCAAAATAAATGATACATTTCATTGTTTCAAAATGCAGGTTATTGGGATATTCCTCCATCAATTTCCTTTGAGCTTCTATTGGATGGTTCCCCCCAAGTACATAATATTTTTATTCAAAACATTTTGACTTATCAAATGCTTCTTCATTGAGAGCTTGAATATGGATTGTACTCATAAATGTTTTCAAGTTGAGAACATGCAGGTGGTGTGGATTTCTATTTTGCTATATAAATTTTCCTTCATTTGGCTTATATATTTGGCTGACATTAAGTTGAAATGTACAACCACCCTCAATTAAGTTTTTCTTCGTCAGCTAATGTCGAACGGAATTTTGTTTTTTTTTAATAATGCCATCCTCTAAATCATCTCCTAGTGTAATGATTTCCTTGCTTACTTTTGAGTTTTCACTAGGATCTTCGTTGTTGGCCATGATCTTTTCAAAATGATAAACTTTTAATTTCTTCCTCCTATCGGTTATCATATTTTCTTCTACATAAGCAATCTCCTCATCATCAACTAGAAAGGAGACATTCTTGGGCATTTTTTATTTTGGTCTTTTATGGCTCTTCTCCTTTCTAACATCAGTTCTAATATCATCCTCAGTAATGGAAACATATTCTTCAACTTCAACTTCAACTTCCTCATCTTCAGAAGTAACATGTCTAGCTTCGCTAGATTTACCCACTATATGCATTCTTTTCTGATCCCTTGTATGTAGTCTTGTAGGATCATGAAGTATTTCTTTTTCTTGTTTGTCATATATTATTCTAACCCTAAGTAGAAACTTCCGACAACATTCATAATACCTCGCTCTATAAAATAAGTTCCCCACAACATAATTGAAATACCCTCAATAAAACTATGTCAAACAGGGGACCGTTGTGCCTTGGGAGGGCGTGCCCACCAGGGGCACAACGGGCGTGACTGCTTGGCATACCCACTGTGTCATTGGTGGGAATGCCCATGGTCAAGCACACTTTCTCGGGGCACAATGGCTCCTTGAAAGGCAAGGTGTCGATTCTGAGAATCGACCCCATGCCTGTCAAGCGGCCAATTTTGAGAATCGACCCCCAAGCTATCAGGCAGCTGATTCTAAGAATCGACCCTCTGCCTATTAGGCAGTTGATTCTGAGAATCAGCCCCTTGGTAGGTAGGGGGTGATTCTGAGCCTGCTAGGAGGCCATTGTGCCCTGGGCAAGCTCAGAATCAACCCACCTACCTATTAGGGCCCAAGGTAGGTAGGGGGACGTTGTACCCCGGGAAGGTGAGCTCAGTCATGGGCATGCCCGCCAGTTGTGCCACGGGAAAGCACGACCATGGCTGGATGCACCCACCGACTAAATAGAGGCCCCTTGCCTATGAGGGGCTCGTCAGGAAAGCTTGGCCCATGTGATTTTTTTTTAATTTTTAATTTTGAAAATGAATCTATATCTTGTTAACTAAAAGTTAAAAAAAAAATTAATTGAATGGGTTTTTTCGTCTGTTATCCTGCATGAACATAACAACCCAACTGACACATAACTACTAGTAAACCTATGGGGGTTTAAGACCTTCACTCAGTGGGATTTGAACTGAAGTATACCTAGTATAAAAAATTTCCTAAATTTCGAATTAATAAATTGAATTGCTTCCCTAGACAAAGAAAATAAATAAATGATTTGTCGGCATATGAAAATCTATTTTCCTGAAACTCCTCGTTGAATGGTTGAATTAGAAGGGAAACTAGCCTTTGAAATGTGACAATCTCCCATTGAATTTGTTGTCAATGACAATGCAATTGCTCCACAAAATCACTCCAAGATTTTTAATGAAACCTCGAGAAATCTTGATGTACTGATGTGAGGAATAGTGATAACGAAATTTATTATATAGCGGAAATTATGGAATTTTTTTATCGCTTCTTGAAGGTGGTATAAAAAATAAAATTTTAAAAACTTAATATATAGTTATTATGATGACGATTACACTAATTTATGTTACATGTGGTATAAAAGATATTAATAAATAAAATAAATAAATAAATAAATATAATATATTTATATATATATATATATAATATATTTATATATAATATATATAATATATATATATATATATATATTCAATTGTCTAGTAAATGTTATATAATTTAAGTAAAATATTTAGTTTAATTTAGAATGAATGTATTAAACGAAAATTTCGTGGAAAATTTGAATGGAAATTAGGGTCAAATTTTTCAAGAGAAAATTTTAGTAGAAATTTTTCAATAAATTGTAGCAGAAAATTTTGGAGGGAAATACTTCAAATACTTTTTTTGGAGGGAAAATTTTCGGCGAAAATTTTTGGGGGGAAATTTTGGAGGGAAATTTTCATTCTTTAAAACATATATTATCATTAGGAGAGAATGCATTTGTATCATTCGACCTCATCTATTTGAAAGTCATGGATTCTTCCGCGAGTGAAGTTGCTCTTTGTGAAGCATCAACAACTTCGTCGTGTAATAACTCTATTCATATTGATGAGTATAACAAAAATTATTTCACTATGAATAGAGAGTCAAATCTTCCACTTAGTCCTAATCCTAAGGACCATGAGAGAACCACTGACGAACGACAGGATGAAGAATTTCAAATAAATAGAGAGTCATATTTTCCACTTAGTTCTAATCATATGGACTATGAGAGCAGCAGTGATGAAGGCCAGGATGAAGAATTTCCAATAAGTCGAGAGTCAAATTTTCCACTTAGTCCTAATCCTAAGGACTATGAGAGCAGTAGTGATGAAGGGAAGGATGAATAATTTCCATTAAATAGAGAGTCACATTTTCCACTTAGTCCTAATCCTAAGGACTATGAAAGTGACATTGACGAAGGGAAGGATGAATAATTTTTAGTAAATAGAGAGTCACATTTTCCACTTAGTCCTAATCCTAAGGACTATGAGAGCAGTAGTGATGAAGGGTAGGATGAAGAATTTTCAGTAAATAAAGAGTCACATTTTCCACGTAGTCCTAATCCTAAGGACTATGATAGCAACATTGGAAAATCACAGGATGAAGAATATCCAGTAAATGTAGAGTCAAATTTTCCACTTATTCCTAATTCTAAGGAATATGAGGGTAGCATTGATGAAGGGCGGGATGAATATGATGAATAATATCCTCCAAGTCAGTATTTGAAAAGCACAGATGATAGCAATGAAAAATTTCCTACAACTGAGGATGGTATTGAATATTTTTCAAACAATGATAGTGCTGAATTTCCTAACTATGTTCAAAATTATCATAGTGAGGATAATTTTCCTCCTAATGATGATGATCAAACAATGGAGGCGTTTATAACGAATATTGTATCTAGGAGTAGGAGTAGACCTTTTCGTATCAATCCAATATGTTCTAGTTATATAAGGGGTAGAGCAGAATATCTCACAAGAAGAAGTTCTATCAGTGATCTCATTTCAAGTGAATGTTTTCAAAATGATTTCTTGACACATATGGATTTCAAGTTTGCATTGGAGAAAAGGAAGAGATATTTGTTAATGAATAAAAGCATGCAAAATTCATATTTAGTGGGGTGCATGCAATCTACATTGTCAGGTTATGATTATGATATTGGGTCTTTATTTCTCTGTAGAAAGGGTTTCAAAATGTTTCAATCAATTGGTAATTTTCGTCTGTCAAGAATCCAAGAAAATTTGGAAAAAGATCCCACATTTTGTTCAGAAGTATGTCATAAACTAGAGTTTGGACCATTAGAAAATACTACAATTTCATGGATGAAAGACTTATTTTCAAAGCATGGAAAGTGTATGAAAAATAGAGACACAATACATATTCCATATAATTTCTCAAGACGAGAAATCTACAACTAATACAAAGAATATGCAAAAGGTGTCGAAGGAAATGGTCATTTTATTACATATCAATATTTTGTGAAGATATAGAAGAAATAATTCAACAATGTTTGTATTCCTAAGAAGAAAAGGATGGGGGTTTGCAGTACATGTGCTTCTCTTAAATAAAAAATGGATAAATGTCAAAGGGAAGAAAGAGGTAAACATTCATAACATTATTTTTTAAAATTGTATAGTCATCAACTATGAAAACGTCTTTATTAATAGCTTTCTTTTATGTTATGTGTAGATTCCATTGCCAAAGCACTTTAAGAGCATCACGAACAACAAATATGTGAAAGGAAAAAGTTGTTCAAGAATCTAAAGAAGTGTTATGACAATCCAAATAAATATCTGGGTTTGATAATTGATGGTATGGACCAAAAGAAAACACTTCTACCACATTTTGTTCACACACCCAAAAATTTACAGGAGGAAAATTTATTTAGTTTCACTTGGTCGGTTGCATGGCCTTCAATGGGAAAACGTTGCAAAAGGTTTACTTCACAACTCCAAATATTCATAATGATGCAAATTTGATAATAACAATAATTCATGATGTTCTTTCTAATTGCTCTAGAAATCTTCCTGAAGTTTTGTATCTACAATTGGACAACACTTGTCGTGAAAACAAAAATCAGATTGTTTTTGGATACCTAAACATTCTTATTGAATTGAGAATTTTTCAGAACGTAAATGTTAGTTTCCTTCTTGTTGGGCACACTCATGACCATATTGATCAGATCTTCAGTCATTTTTCAGGCACATTAAGGAGGAAGGATGTTGGGAGATTGTCATCATTAATTGAATGTATTAAGAAATCATACATGCCAAAGCCTATTTTTCATGTGTTGGAAGAAACCGTTAACATGCAAAGGTTTATTCTGGAATCACAAGGTGAGGATAAATGCATTGAATAACTTAATAACATTAGCTTCCAACATCAATTTTGTATCAAAAAAATTGATGGGAAAACACTAATGTGGGGCAAGAAGTATTCAACTACTACAGAATGGGCATTGTCATCAGGTTTGGCATTTTTGAATTTCATTCCAAATCATCCAATATTTGCATCAAATATGTTGTTATTACAATCAGTTGTTGAAGTTCATAATGCACAAAGGCAAAATAGAGATATAAATTATTCTGATTGATTGTAAGAAATTAAAAAATCTATTAAATATACATATGAGTACTTTGATGTTTCTCATTCATTTTGGTGGGAGTATGTTTTCAATAATAAGAGTAATATCATTTCAAGATCAACAAATGACTATATACTTTTGAAGTCTCCATTAATTTGGCCATAAAATGTGTCAAATGAACATGAAGAAAGAAACAATGTTTAACATCAACGATCTCAAGGTATTATTAATTCTTCACAGGTAGAGGAAAGAGAAATGTATATTGGTTCCAGAAGGTCTTGTGCACAACGTGAAGCCATGGACGACCTTTACAGGGGTTCAGTACAGGGTATTAAGGAGGGTTGCATGATCACAATGTTAGTAGATGGAGATGCACAAGGCTATCCATTCTGGGTTTGCAAGGTTATAAAGGTCATTACAGAAAATGAAGATGTTGCAGGTGTTGAAGCACATTGGTATGCCACAAATACACACCCATTCAATGGTGTGTATGAACGAGATATGGTAGTTGATAAAAAAATTGGTAGAAAGAGAAAAAGAAAGGGTACAAATATAAATCGTCGCCGCACAAACCTCTTAAAATTGGAGGATGTTGACATACTTTTTTATGACTTCAATTTAACAAAGAGACCAACTCTTCACTTCAGGACGATAGAGATTCTAAGGAATTTTCTACCACAAGAAACAATGTTGAGATGACAGTCTGTTGAACCTAGTCATAGATCTATAAGACTTTTTAAACATGAAATGGTGGGCATGCAGGTTGACTCAGATAGGGCACTAGTTGATGAAATAGAAGAATATGGAACATCTTCATTTGCATCTAGTCATTCATCTGAAGATGTGAATTTTGATGGTGTGCAATAACATCTGAGTGATTTTGAATAATTTTCTAAGACAGTATATAAATGATTTTTGCATGGTAACTTGAAATAAATATTTTAATTTCAATATAACATTACATGAAGTTATGAGTCATTTTTATGTTTGTTGGATTATATGTTTTAATTACGATGAATTTATTTGTTTATAATATCCATAATGAAACAATAACTTAGAGAAATAATTTATGTTTCATCAAATCTACAAGTATTCATATTTTGATTAATTTAGCCATATAATTTGTTCATAATGTCATGGTTGAAATATGTTCAAAAACTCAAAGTTTTTTAATTCTATGGTTCAAAATTTGTAAAATTTTATTTATCTTTAATGTTATGGTTGAAAACAATTAGAATTTTAGTGATTTTTGGTGTCATATTATTATATGTTTAATGACATGGATGAAAATGTTTGGAATTTTAAAGTTTTTCGGATCCCATTATTTTATCTTTAACACCATTACTAAAAAATGTTGAAATTGTACCTGGAAAATAAAAATGTTATTCTACTAACAACATTAGTGTGTTTTTTTCATTCATTTTGCACAAAAATTTGGTTTTGTTGCCATTTTTAAAAAATGTTAAAATTAACCCTAAAAAAATAAAACATCATTCCAAAATACACACTTTTCATTTTTGGGTTGTTTTTCATGTTTTTTTTGGGGTTTTTGGCCAGAGTTCTCATTTTGAGTTTATAGTTCTCGTTTCAAAGTTTACATTGTTTGGTGTCGATGAAGATCTTGAACATACATGTTGAGTTCTTTCCTTCATCATGAATTCAAATTGTTTTTCATAATTTTTCATCTATTTGTTTATTTCAATCATTATTGCAAGCAATTGATCCTTTTCTTATTTTATGGCTTGTAGCTTTGGTGTTTGCACAGGCTCTAAATTGGGTATTTTTAATCTCTTTTTCAATGCTTGAATGTCAATGCCCTTGAATTTGATCAAATCATGTACCAAAGTTGCATCCTTTGGATATAATCCCAATTGAATAATCCATTTCTCCATTGATGTTCATTTGATGTCAAACTTGCAACAAGATGTCTCCCTCTTTCAAGATGCTCCATCTATTGATACTTGCATTCTCTCCTCTATATAAATTTCTTTGCAAACTCTCTTCCTTTGACATCAAATGCAAAGGGTCATTTATATTTGTTGAAACTTCCATGTTGATGATCCTGCATAAGTATTTGTTAAATATTCCATAACTTTATCCTGGATGATCTTGTGGACCTGACTAAACCATGCTTCCTTGCTACTGCTATGTTATTATTTTGAAAGCCTCCCCCTAAGACCATGCTTCCATTTTTGCTCATAATTGTTCCTATATGCCCCTTAAGGCCGTGCTTCCACAATTGATTATAATTGTTCTTATACTCTCCCTGAGACAATACTTCCCTCTTTTTTGTAAACTTGATCCAAGTCTCCCTTTTTGATGATGTGTTTTCCAGTAGTCATGATCTAAGTTTCTTTTTGTTCACGAAAAGTATTCCCTTAAGACCATGCTTCCTTTATGCATAGTACTTATCACCTTTGCATTCTCTAATTACTGTTCTTGAGATATTGTTGGGTAATTTAATTGATGTTAATTTTCTTCATTAATTGTCAACCAAGGTTTGTGTACTTATGAAGTGCATGTGCACAATATATGTTAGAGTTTCTATTTTAGTTTTGTAAAAGATAGAAATAATCTAAATTTATACAAATGTTAGATTGAATCAAAGTTTTCCTACACACATGTTTCTTCCATTAAAACTACTTCTTGGCAAATTGAAATCAAAATCAAACTATACTTTTAATCTATGAATTCAAGATCACAACTTCTTCTGATTATGAAATGGAAAGTTCTAACTCTAATTGAAAAAATGAAATGCTAAATTGATTTGTAGAAGAAAATTTTTAATTCTGCTTGCAGAAAAAGAAATTATGATTCTACTTGCAGAATGAAAATTCTAGATCCTATAATAGAAAGAAAGTCTAATTCTAGTAGCAAAAATTTCAAAGCATTCTTGATATCTCTGTTCTTGACAAAAGGAAATGAGTCAAACTTCAACAAAATATCAAAATTAATGTGCAACTTCAAATGGTTACTAACGTGCTTGATTGAACTTCACAATCCATCTAGTCATCATCCACGAAATTGCTTGGAAAAATTAACTAAGTTATGAAATGAAAGTTTTAAAAGAAATAAATTATGGAAATAAAATCTTTTTGTTTTTTTATGAGCGCTCTATTTTTTATGAACAACAAGAAATTACTCTAGAAATTGATTAAAAAAATGTATCAACAGATTACAATGAAATAAAATAACTCATAATGAACATAAGTAAAAAATAATCCACTCTTATAATTCTCTAGGGGGCCCTCCTGTTGAGTGCAAGTTTGTCACCAATTCAATTAACTCACTTCACCACACATTTGTTCAGAAACATAGCATTAGATTAACCATAAAAGTCTTAAACAATGATTGCAACAATTAATAATAATCACTACTATATCTAGCTTCACCTCAAATATTTTTATACATCTTTATTGAATAACTATTTTGAGAGTCCTAAGCTGACAGGTAACATGACTAATCTAATAGCTAAGAAGTAAAATCAAGATGAAATTAATTCTCCTCATGATTTGCTACTAAAAGAGAAAATCATGAGGGATTTTATTGAATGCATCGACTTCGAAGGTTTCTCAATCATTTCCATGCTCGCTTGATCCTGCGACAAAGTACCTTTGAAATCTTCTAGAGTTGAATTTTGGTTTGACTTCTAGATCTCTCGATCCATGTGGTTTTCCATATCATCTAGACAAGTGGATATCCATAAACTGGTCATTTTCAAACTGTTTATGCTTTTTATTCGTTCTCTGGTGCACTAGAACATGTCTAACCTTTGAGATAGCTACAAAATTCTTAGTTAGTTGCAGAATAAACAAGATTTGGTAGTTGTACAATTGTTTAAATTATATTTCACAAAGAAACAAAAAATTATAAAACATGGATGACCAATATTGTTTTGGATGCTTGAGAAAATTTATGATGACCTTTTAGAGAGAAACTACCACAAAATTATTATGGAAAGGATTAAAAGGGAAGCAAAGGATTGTAAAAAAGAGAACAATTTTAGACTTCAACATTTCCCCACACCGAAGGTATTGCATGTCCTCATGCATCAAATTTTAAAACATTTTGCCTTGTTTTATTCAATGTACTATCACTGAAGCCTAAGCTAGAACATCCAAACTAGTGCTCCTCTTTCTTTTCTTGATATTAAATACTGCCCTCAATTTTTTCATTAAGATTTTTCTCTGTAACCTTCTGATTTTGTTCTTGAGGAATCTGTTGTTTGCTTTGAGTTTCGTGTTCTTTATGTACCAGGTGCACAAATGAAAAAGTATATTGTCATTATGAGTCCTCAAAATTTCATTTTGTACCTTCATTGACTCATGCTCCTGATGGAAATGTTTGTTCAGTACTTCCAACTCATATATGTCTTGCTTTAAAGTATCTCCAATTATGTATTTGTTTTCAGGAATATTATCTGACAGAAGAATTTCTTTATTGAATGTATCTTCTTGATTCTAAGAGGGAGAGATTTATTTTTGTTGCACTTTCTACTCTAAATATTCCACATATTCATATATTAGTTGTTCTAATGGGTCAATATCTAGTGTCTTTCTTTTTGGACTCAAAGCCTGAGGTGGTGTCCTGTAGTTTTCCTCTTCTAGATCAACTAATTCAGGAGATTTCACATTTCAAAGTTTATAAATTCGCTTGCTTCTTCTCAATTTTATCCCATATTCTTTAATGTTTTGATGTTTTTCCTTTTATTGGTTCCTATCTATTTCTTATCCTCTGTTTTTCCATATTTTTCTTCAGGTGGCTTGACACTTGAGCTAGATTTCTTTCTTCTAACATTTTCCTTTCCATTTTTCTATTTAATCTTTTCTAAGAAATGGGAAATAAGAGTATCATCTTAAGGTATTTCCAGTTGGGTTTCTAATTCCTCTATCTCATTAAGGTTCTAACCCTCTTTCACATTATATCCTCATGGTTAGGGTTTCAGAGAAATTTGCATTGGCTTCTTTTGACTTTTACACTTGTTTCCTCATCTAGGGCTTCTACAAAGTGGTTGTGGACTAGAAAATCTTGCCAATTATCTCCTTTGGCTTCTAAGTGTGCTTCTATGAGAATTTTAATGAGTCCATAATGATACAAAGCACTATCAATGGTTTTAGATTCTTGTTGCACACTAGAGGCCATCTTCTTAAGGCTACAAAACTGGAAATATGGCAAATTTATTTGATTTCCATTAATGAAATGCATAAAAAATCAGGCGTGATAAGAGAACATGGTTTCAAACCTCCCTTCACAGGTTAAGAACTTCTGGATGACTAGCAATAAATTTCCCCATTTACCTTTTAATGTTTTTACTGGAATTCCCTTTTTGAAATGGAAACATCCATACTTGGGTCTCTGAGGAAGGTTGTCCACTCTTTCTCCTTTATTTTCCTATTTTTGAACCAAATTTCTCCATTTCGAGAAAATTGTGTAGCTTCTTCCATTATAGACTTTGTAAGTATGAGTTTGATGTCACCAATTTATCCCTCTACCCCATCAAAAGCCCATGAAAATTTTTTGGTAACCTTTGTCTCGTTCGCGATAAAATTTTCAAGGAACTTGACCCAACCCACCTACTACAATTGTTGTCTTACTCGAGGATATGCCTAAAGAAACTTGAATCCATTGGGCTCTAATCTGACAATGACACCCATGGTGTGTAGAAGTCTAAATCTTGGACTGCCTCTTTTCGACAAAGATAATAAATGCTAGTAGGAGGAATGGTTGATAGAGCTGGATGGTGAAGGGTATGAAACGAAGGTTCAGTGATGGTGAAATAAGGTGCTTGCGGGGTGTGCAATTCATAATAAGACTAACTTATTTCACATGATTGCCACAAATTTTAAGCTCCAATTCCATTGGATCGTTGATGTGACGGGTTGGGGTATTATGATAGGATAGGGCTATAATAATTATGATGTAGAGGTGTAATGTTAAGTAGTGTTATGGGATCTTTAAATTGCTTAAGCCTTGTAATGAAATCATCCAAAGAATTAAAATCTAGTATCCCTTAAATGAAAATAATTTAACATTCTACATACCTCATTATGTTTATGGTGTTCCTTTGTTGTAGGTTCTATGAATGTAGACTGATCTGGCTATAGGATTTGAAATCAGCTACAAAATTGGAGATTGGCTACAGAAATATGTTGATCCCATAGTTATTCATTTTTTTAGAATTTGCTACTGATGAGAAGATAATATTTTTTGTTTCTACTTCTTAGTAAAAATTGAAGAATTTTGGTCGTGAGAAGTGCTACTTTTCAATCTATAAAATTATTAGAAAAAGAGAAATAAAAAGAAATGGGAAAAAGATAAGGGAATTATGAAAATCTAAGCCGGCAAGAACTATTGGTTTTCAGTTAATATTTTCTATATGAACATGCTAACAATGTTGGTTTTCATGCCTATACTTTTATTTATTTATTTTTTAATATCAAGAAAATTACGATGGATTTGGAGAATGATGAGAAAGATCTCCTTTATTAACCAACTTGAATTCAAAATGATCTCGCAAATATTTGACAAACTCTTCTCTTGTTAATGGTTTATGATATAATCTTAATCTATTACCATTAAAAAGGAAAGTAACTTTCTCATCATCAATAGTTTTGATTTTGACTGCTCTATTATCAAAGACAATATCTATCTCATAAGGACCAAGCCAGTGAATTTGGAACTTTCCTTGAAAATATTTGAATTTGGAATAAAAAAGAAGAGCCCAATCACCTGTCCTGAACCTTTTAGCTTTAATAAATTTTTCATACCATCTTGACCTTTGTTGCTTTATGTTGGTTCTTTGGATAATAGCTTGTCAAATATCATCTAGCTCATGCAATTATGTTAATCTTTGTCTTTTAGTTTCAGAGAGATCAAGGCCAAATTTGGCTGTTGTTCTGAAGGTCTCCACTTGGAACTCAATTGGAAGTAAAACTTGCATCACATAGAAAAGCTCAAAACGAGCTTGTTCAATTGTATTTCTTCATGTTATCCGATATGCCCATAATGCCTCTGGAAGATTTTCTGTCCAATCTCTTATATGCAAATGCATAATCTTGGTTAGAATTGCTTCAAGTACCTTATTGGTGGATTCCACTTTTCCATTGGTTTGTGTATGATATGGATTAGACTTTCGATGATTGATTTATATTGCTCCATTATCTTTTGCACCAACTTGGATGTGAATTGAGTACCTAGATCTGTTACAATTTCTCTTGGAACACCAAAATGAGTAAAAATATCCTCAAAAATAAATGTAAATACAACATTTTAGTTGCAAATGGAATATGTTTAGATTCTACCCATTTTTTAACATAATCTATACAAACAAGTATATATATTTCTTGTTTAGATGGAGGATTGATTGGTCCGACAAAATAAAAGACTCTACAAGTGCTTGTGGTTGTAGAGGAATCTCATATGATGGAACAGGATTTTCCATTATTTGACAATTATCACATATTTTGATATATTCCTTGGCATCCTTGAAAATAGAAGGCCAATAATTTCCCAAAAGAAGGATTTTGTAAGCAGTTCTTCTATCGACAAAGTGTCCTCCACATGGTTCATCATGACAAGATTTCATGATTTCTGGTACTTCATCTTCTCGAACACATCTTCGAATGATAAAATCAGGTCCAATTTTGTATAATATCCATCTATCCAAGAATAAGGTGCATTGGATTTGATAACCTTTTTCTCTTCCCTGGTTGATAGTTGTGGGGGGGACTTTCCTGTAACCAAATAATTAGCAATATCTTCAAACCAACGAATTTTAGTAGATACTGCAAAAAAATATTCATCAAGGAAATTATCATTTACGGGTACATCATCATCATTATTTTGCGTTCTAGAAAAAAAATCAGCAACTTTGTTTTGTTTTCCTGGTCTGTCAAGGATAATAATGTTGAATTCCTGTAATAATAAAAACCATCTTGTAATTCTACCATTAGTAATTGGTTTTTTCATTAGATATCTAATACTGGAATGATCTGTATGTATGAAAGTTTCATAACCAATGATATAGTGATGAAAATATTTAATGACATGCACAACAACTAAAAATTGATTTTCTGATATAGTGTAATTTAACTCTGTAAGATTCAAATTTTTGTTTGTGTAATAAATAGCATGAGTTAGATCTTTCTATCCTAACACAACTCCTAAAGTTGTATCTGAAGAATCAATAGAAATGTGAAAAGGGAGAGACCAATTGGGTCCTCTTAAAATTGGCACTTCAATGATTTTCTGTGTCAATGTCCCAAAGGCTTTCTAGCCATCAGAATTCCAAACAAATTCACAATCTTTTGTAAGAATTTTGAAAAGTGGAGAGCCTATTTTTGTGAAACTTTCTTTGAATATTCTATAATAACCAGTGAAACCAAGAAAAATTCTAACATCTCTTTAAAAAAACAGGAATTAAAATCTTAGAAATTACTTCCACCTTAGATGTATCCACTTTAATTCCATCACAAATATATTGGCCAAAAACAATTCCCTCATTAAACATCATAAAACACTTCTCATGACTTAATGAAATATTTGCTTCTTTACATCTAATGAGAACTTTTTCTAGTTTTTCAAGAGTTTCCTCAAAATTATTTCCATAGAAAGTAAAGTCATCCAGGTAAACTTCCACACAATCATGAATTGGATAAGAAAAAAGATACCTAAAACTTCTCTTTGAAATGTTTCAGGTGCATTACATAATGCAAAAGGAACTACCCTATAGGAATATGTTACCGAAGGACATGTAAAGGTTGTTTTGTCTTGATCTTTTGGTGCCAATTGGATTTGGTTATCCACTGAAACCATCAAGAAATGAAAAATATTTCTTCCCTGCTAAGGTATCTAATGTTTGATCTATAAAAGGTAGTGGAAAATGGTATTTTAAAGCAACTTTGTTTAATTCCATATAATCAATGCACACTCTCCATTTTCCATTCTTCTTTGGAACAATCACCAAAGGTGACACCCATCGACTATTTGATATTGGGTAAATGAAATTCACACTAACTTTTGTAATTCTTGCTTAACAATTTATCTCAGATTAGGATTCATTCTTCTCTGAGGTTGTCTAACTGGTTTCACATTTTCTTGGATATAAATATGATGCATACAAGTTTTAGGATCAATTCCATTCATATCATTATATTCCCATGCATAAGCAAATGAATGTTTTTGTAGCATCTTTATCAATTTTCTCTTTTGAAATTCTTCCCAGTTATTATTAATATTTCATGTTTGATTTCGAAATCTTTCTACTAGAGAATTGTCAAACTTTTCCATAGAATGAAAATCCATTTGATGAGATGATAGATATTGAATATTACATTGTTCTTGAAAACTTTGATCTTATGCATAGTATGAAGAAGAATCATTATTATTCATTAAATTTATTAATTGATCCTCTTCGTCTATTTGTGAAAGAGTAAATACTGGTTGAATATCATCAAAGTCCTCATTATCATCATATTTCCAGATTTCACTTTCTACTTCAATTATTACTTTGCGGGTGGATACAATGAGAATTTATTAGCATTGTTTCCATCAGAAATATGCATATCACCATATCTAAAACTTATGAATGCGTCAATTGTAGCTAGCCAAGGTTTACCAAAGATCAATGAATGGCCTCCTAAATTATTCTTGGGAGTTAACACCATAAAATCAACAAGATATTCCCAAGAATCTAAAGAAACAAATATATCTTCCAATATACCATTTGATTTGATAACAAATATATCTTCTAATTCTAGTAATGTAGGGGCATATATAAGATTTAGAAGCTTTAATTGATCCATAGTTTTCCTTCTCATGATGTTGATGGTTGCTCCTAAATCAATCAAGGTGTTTGGAATCTCGATATCATTGATGTGAATTCTTACAATAGGGCTACCCGGATCTAGATATTTTTGAACTATTTTTTTCCCCGTCATAATATCAGCAATTTTTATACTAGTTGGATTTTCTTGACATCTTTTCGTTTCTTTTCTGGTTTCCTAATGCATAACTCCTTAATGGTTTTTACAAATATTGGTATTTCATTTATAGCTTGAAGTAAAGGAATTTTTATGCAAACATTCTTTAGTTCATCTAGCATATGGTATTCTCGTAAGACAATTTGTCTTTCTACTCCTTTATCAATTTTGAGCCTTTTAGGAAAAGGTGGATATTTTAAGGAAATAGAAGGTTGTTCTACTAGAGGTATTATAGGATTTTGATTTATTTGGTCATCCTTCAAATGTATAGGAACATCTTCCTTTGGAGGAGTCTTTTCTTGATCAAGAAGTGTTTCTTTTTCAAGAGGTTCATCTTCTTTAGATTTTTGGAGGACAATTGGTGGTGACTTCTTTTGTAAAACCCTACCAGATCTAAGTTTAAAATAATTTAGAACTAATGGATCTATCATACAAGCTTTAAAAGTTTGACCTTCTATGTTATAGATAACTTGTTGAATTTTATTATTTGGATTTGGGAGTGGTTTAGAAGGTAGTTTCTTAGATTTTTGAGGAAATGGAGTGGATAGTAATGAAAGTTGTGGATTTGGTGGTTGGGCTTGGAATTGAGGGGGTTGAATTGGTTGAGGAAGGTAATATTGAGGTGGAAACATGGGATAAAAATTTTGAAACTATTGATATTGACGATTTCTGCCATAATAATTTTTTCAACCTTGTCCCCAAGATGGATTTTGAGGTTGTGGAGGCCAAGATTTCCAAGGCATAGGTGCAATCCAATTATTCTGTGGTTTTGTAGAGGATTGGAATTAAGTGTTGAAGCCTTGTGTCATATTTGGTTGTTGGGCTCGCCATGGTATTTTAGCAACATAGCAAAGAGGTTCTACTTGGCTTGTTCCAAGTTCATCCTAAAATGAAACTCTAAGACCATGTATTGAGGGACACTCATTTGTATCATGATTTTCAACACATATGACACAGATTTCTACGCTATCAAGGGGGCATGCTCTAAAATCATGTTTCTTCATACACCTAGGACATAAAATAGATAATGCAACATTTTTAACTTTTTGGTTATCTATTTTTTCACTAAGATTCCCAAGAATATTTGTTTTGAAGTTATCAAGAAAATTACCTATTTCAGATCTACTCATTATTCCAGTTGCATATTTACTAACTCTTGACATGATTGGATCTCTTGGATTCTTACCAGTTTTAGCATTGCCTCTTGAAATATATTTACAGAAATCATAGATTTCACCAAATGAAAGTTGATAAATATCGCCTTTTCCCATTAAGTTGAGAAGGTCAATCCACTCATCTCTTATAGATTTTATCAAAAGATATTTTAATGTTTCTTCATCTAGTTCATGTATCCTAGCCCTTTTAACATTGTAAGCAAACATTTCAAGTAAGGCTTCAAGCATCTCATCCTCCTTTTGCATCATCTTAAAGAATTCATCCTTAAGATTATGGGGCATACAACAATCTTTATATTTTTCAAGGAACACATTTTTCATTTATTCACATGTTCTAATACTATGTGTCCCTAGTTCCATGAACCATTTAAGTGATCCATCTTCTAGAGTAGATGGAAATTATTTTAATTTTTTAGTATCAAGTAAATAATAATAGGATCTACATAATACTTCAAACTCAAAAAGAAATGTTTCTGGATCCTCGGTTCTTAAGCCATGAAAATTAGGAAGCATAGAAGGTGATATATTATTCATTGTGGTTGTGGTATCTTCATCAAATATAGGAAATCCATACATATTTGGTTATCCCCTACCTCTTCTACCACCTCATCCTCCACCTCCTCCTCTATTTCCTCCTTTGCCTCTTACACCTCCAATCTGGGCTCACCATTTACATTGTGTACTTCTCCTTCCCCTTTCCCTACCATTGTAGATTCTTCAAAGCTAATATAAGGCTCAATGATAAGATTATCTAGCTATTCTTCTGGTTCCTCTATTGATGGTATATCATAATAAAATTCCTCTTCTTCATTGTGTACCTCTAGCTCTTGTCCTAAGAGTTGTTCTCCTATCGAAGAGAGAAATATCACTCCTTCTGTTGGGAATGTAGGTTATTCAACTATAGATTTAGTAGAAGAAGTTTGTGAATCTCTAGGTTGGATTTTAGATCTATGCACCTCAAGAAGTCTATGTCTACTTGCTATGGATGGAATGCGAGTGGCAGTGGATGGTGTGGCACTACATGGTCTAGCGGGAGTGAGTGATGATGTTGGTATTGAACTTCTACCTCTACTTATGAATATACCCCTAGAATACATTTCTCTATACGTTCATTCTAAATGATTTTTGGTATGATTTAACAATGGATCTACAAGATTGATATGCATATAAAATCATATTCAGGCCGGAAATGGAATCCCGTATACACTTCCATAGCAACAACACCTAAATGTTGGGTAATTTAATTGATGTTAAATTACTTCATTAATTGTCAACCAAGGTTCGTGTACTTATGAAGTGCATGTGCACAATATATGTTGGGAGTTCTATTTTAGGTTTGTAAAAGATAGAATTATTATAAATGTGGACAAATATTAGATTGAATCAAAGTGTTCCTATGCACATGTTTCTTCCATTAAAACTACTTCTTCAAAAATTGAAATCAAAATCAAACTAGACTTTTAATATATGAATTCAAGATCACAACTTCATCTAATTCTAAAATGGAAAGTTCTAACTTTAATTTCAAAAAGGAGATTCTAAATTAATTTGCAGAAGAAAAAGTTTAATTCTACTTGTAGAAAAAGCAATTATGATTCTACTTGCAAAAAGAAAATTCTAGATCCTATACTCGAATGAAAGTATAATTCTAGTACCAAAAATATCAAAGCATTCTAGCTATCTTTGTTCTTGACAAAAGGAAATGAATCAATCTTCAAAAAAATATCAAAATTTACTAGCAACTTCAAATGGTTACTAATGTGTGCAATTGAACTTTGAAATCCATCTATTCATCATCCATGAAGTTACTTGGAAGAATTAATCAAGTTATGAAATGAAAGTTTTGAAAGAAATGGATTATGGAAAGAAAATCTTTTTTATTTTTATGAGCGCTCTATTTGTTATGAACAATGATAAATTAATCTAGAAATTGATAAACAAAATGCATCAACATATTGCAATGAAAGAAAATAACTCGTAATGAATATAAGTAAAAAATAATATACTCTTACAACTCTCCAGGGGGGCCTCCTATTGAGTGAAAGTTCGTCACCAATTTAATTAAGTCACTTAACCATGAATTTGTTTGGAAATAGAGTATTAGATTAATCACCAAAGTCCTCAATAATGATTGCAACAATTAACAATAATCATTATTGTATCTAGCTTCGCCTCAAGGATTTTTATAAATATTTATTGAATAATTGTTTCAAGAGTCCTAAGCCAAGAGGTAACTTGACTAATCTAACAGCTAAGAAATAAAATCAAGATGAAAGTTGTTCTCCTCATGATTTTCTACTGAAAGAGAAAATCATGAGGGATTTGATCAAATGCATTGGCTTCAAAGATTTCTCAATCATTTCCATGCTTGCTTGATCTTGCCACGAACTACCTTTGAAATATGCCAAATTTGACTTTTGGTTTGACTTCTAAATCTCTTGATCCATGTGGTTTTCCAGATCATCTAGACAGGTGGATATCCATATAATGATCATTTCCCAACTGTTGGTGCCTTTTATTCATTCTTTAGTGCACTAGAACCTATTTAACCATGGAGATAACTACAAAAGTCTTATTTAGTTACAAATAAACGAGATTCAGTAGTTGTATAAATGTTTAAATTATATTTCAAAGAGAAACAACAAATTATAAAACATGGATGATCAATACCTTTTCGGATGCTTTAGAATATTTATTATGACCTTTTGAATAGAAATGACAATAAAATTATTATGGAAAGGATTAAAAGGGAGGCAAAGGATTGTCAAAAAGAGAACAATTTCGGACTTCAACAGATATCAACATCAAGTCAAGTAAGAATCATTATCCTGAAGGCCTATAGATCGAACATGCCTGCTATCATCATTATAGTTTACATATTTCCCTCATACATGAAGTTGCTTATGTTATGGCCTAAATCTACCTCAGGCTGAGAAAGGCAAGATCTAGGGTAACATCAAACCACGCTTAACTTAGTAGCTAGCCTTACCAGGTCGGGAAAGGGCTCTCTCCTTGTCAATCTCAGAAAGGATTGCTAATAAAAGCTTGAGATGACTGATGTAATGACTAATTTTAGGCTAGGTATGTGAGCTGAGGAGTTTCAGTTAATTTAATTTTGTTTTGCTAACTCAAATGTGAAAGGCAGATTTGGGTCCGGGGAATGGACATAGTCTTGCAGACATCTCTATGGGGCGAGGTAGGAAAATGATTTAGCACTTAAAATTGAGTAAGATGGAGAGCTTTAGACTAGTGAGGAGTTGGAGAGGGCATGAAAGTCTCAGGGATCCTCTTCAAACAATTGAAAACATAAATAACTAAACAAACCCTAGGTAGAGTACTACAACTCCAACGAATTCTACCTTTATCCTTGTTTGATTTAGTTAAGATGAGCAAAGAGAGATGATGGCATACATAAAAAACATGTAAACTTACAATTACAGAAGGAAACACAATACAAAATCAAGTTTCCACAAGAATCCCATAAAGTGCTGCAAACCCTGGTCTATTCCTTAGCCAAATTGCTAAAATGAGTGTACACTAATGCTCAAAGCATTCACAAGAGTCCAACCTTTACAAATGACTGAAAAACTACTAGATATAGGAAAAACCCAACTCATGCTAGGCTTTAGGGGTCCAATTCATTAGTTTAGGAGCTATTTCAACAAGATCTAAACTAAGAACTGAAAAGTACGCAGTGGACAGCTTGCCTCTAAAACCTAGGAAACTGATTCATTGAGTTTCAAACTACCTTTTCATGATGTATCTACCTCTATGAGTGAAATTTCAACATTTTTACATAAAAGTACATCAATTTACATCAAATTATGATCCAAGTGGATATTGGTGGCCACCCGCTAATTCGACTTGGATCCCCTCTAATGCTTCGTGCAGTTTTTTTTAGTTTCCTTAATTATAGCACAATTTACTATTTTTAGCAGTTTTTCGGGTCCTAAACTTCCGGAGCCATTTTGAGGCCCTAAACGACATTTTTTGGGAAATCTACCGCCAGCGATTTTTTTGTGTAAAAATCGCCTTCTCCTAGTCCTCGGAGAGATCTTTCAACGGGCTATCATGCGCGTCAAACGGAGATAAGACGACCAATTCGCGACCCCGGGAAGTTGATGTACCAACTTACCCAAAAACGGGGCCCACAATTTGGCGTTTCATCTTCCAGGGTTAGGTTTTGGAATGTGAAGGGTTTTTTTCCATTGTTTCTCAACAATAAATAGGCCTTCGAGCCTCATTGTAACACAGTTCAGAGGCATGTAGCCACACATCTCTTCTCAGAGATAAGCTACCATCGCCCTAGCTGGTTTATTTCTATTTCCGGTTGTAAGCATATTTTCAGTATTTTCCATTAATGAAATGAAGTATTATTTCCGCTGCATCTTTGTGTATATGGTTATCTCTGTATTTTATTGTGTTCCTGTTTAAATCTGGATCAGTGGTATCAGAGCGG
>APFE031409294.1:139783-219936 GCA_000404065.3 Pinus taeda | reverse complement strand
TAAATCATTAAGAGAGAGCCCTCTCTAATTGCAGGTGGGCTAGAACCTGCAATCCAAAGATTGGTTTGTGGTTACCTCGGCCGTATCCCTTCAGGAGCTTAGGGACAACCTGAGTGTTAACACTTGGAATGGTGTCGCAATAGGTGTAAATATGGTGTGATTCATAATTTTGATTGATATTAAAACTTAGCATCAAAGGAACAATGCCCAAATGATAAGCTAAGAATGAAGGACAAACAAATTTCCTAGACCCTAATTCTGAAATCTATCCTTAAAGAGTTGAGAAGACTATCAATGAAGAAAACTTAAATCCAGATGTTGGCATTCAAGGAGGAACTCTCTTGTTGATAGACTTTAGACCCATTTTCCATTGATGTTAAAGGGGAAGGTAAGCAGAGGAGAGGAGAGGTGTTTTCTTATAACAAAAGGGGGAGGAGCAAAGTTTTGCAATCAATGGCAAATGAGAAGATTGTTGGTATTTGTGTCATTGATGACAAAGGAACAACAAGACCATAAAGGTATGTTGCAGAAGCTATATTGAAGGTATGCTTGGTATATTGATCATATATGAGCAAGAAAGGAGCAACAAAGTATGATGGCACAGTTTATGTATGCATAATTGAACAAATATTGTAGATGGCATGCTTATGTTGATGCAGATTATGTTAATCAGAGTGTTGAGACTGTGATTTTGAAGTATGTTCATGATGCTTTCTATGCTTTTGATGCTTGGAGATGTGAATGAGTTGATGTCAGTTGTTGACTTGGTTATGTTCCTATATGCATATAATGGTTGAGTTGAGATGGTGTGATACAAGGTAAAGGCAAAGGCAAAGATGTTGCAACAATTGTTGTGATGCAAGGGAAATACATGATGCATGGCAAAGGCAAAGGTATAATGCAAAGACAAACACAAAGGCATGAAGAATTATTTTTTCCTTGTGATGTTGTTATGTTTTATGGTTGCTTATGTAATGCTAATATATGTTGCAAAGGCTATGACTGCTATATTGTTGATCTATTTATTACAGGTGGTTGAAAAATAATATTTAGTGAATCATTTATTTATTTTAATATTCAAAATCTCAAAAGGTGTGAAACAAATGAGTGGAATACAAAATGACAAGTCCTTTTACTTCATATTCATGTTTGGCATATCAACATCCATCAAATCTTGCTTATAAAAATGTGTGAGGATGCAAGGCTATATGGTTAGACAGTTAGAGAATGTGAGAGTTAATTGAAGTGTTCTTCATTAATTACCTGGCACACATATAGAGCTTATGTGAAGTATATTTGAGGAGGAGAAGAAACAAAGACAAAGATGGAGGTATGCATATTTATACACCAACTCACCAACACATTGTTGTTTCTTATTTGTATTAGGGGATTGTAGTCTCCTTTCAAGTTGTATCTTGATAAATAATAGATTGGAACATGTTGAGGTAGGAACATCTTGTGGATGTGGATTGTAGCATGTAGAAAACTTATGGAGGTTGGAGCTTCCTTGAATGTTGTAACTTGCAGAAAAATTGAGGTAGTAGCCACTTGTAGGTTGGAGCCGACATAAAATCAGATGTAATAAGGGAATAGGAGCTTGCCTTTGCATCACAACAATAACAAAGTTGTAGTTTTCTCCCTTTATGGATTTTCACTTATATCTGATGTCCATATATGTTGTGATTTTATGTTGATGTGATGTTTTGGTTTACTTATTACTTGTTGTTCACATATTAAATTTGCTGGTCATTATGTGTTAATCTATTTATTTAATGTTTCAGTTAATTAGTTAAAAAGAAAAATTAATACCCATGAATATACTAAATTGATTCAACCCCTCCCCTTTTTAGTTTAGTCAAATTTTCATCATAAATCACTATAATACATAAGAAAAATTTATGTTTCACTAAATTACAAAACCTTCTAAAATTTTGATGAATCTTTCATTAAATTATAAAACTTTATAAAATCTTGTTAAATCTTTTACTAAATTATAAACTATTACAATTTTTTTTTATAAAATATAAGAAAATTATATACTAATATGAAAATATATTCATTAAATTAGATTTCATTTTAAATATTGCATTAAAAATTGGATATAATTTAAATATTTGAAGAAAAAAACCAGATTTATATCCGTGAACAAGTATGAGGGGGTTGTTTTGTTAAGGTTTCCTTAATGGAGTCTAGGCCACTAATTTCTTATAAGTGTTTGATCTTTACCACTTTAATTTACTTATCAGGTAAAGATGATAAATATTTATTCTACTACTTTTATTTAAATTATTTATTATAAAGAGTGAAAAATATAAAATATAGTCTATTTTAATTAGAAACGCAAATATAAAATATAGTCCATTTTACTAGAAATGCAATGCAACCTGGGTTGAATTACATGACACAGGATTAAATGCTTGAAGTTGATCTATTTCTCAATTCTCATCTTGCTCATTTTCTACCTTTTAGAGACAATCTTCATTTTCTACATATTATTATAAATCTCCGAAGTATTTACGTCTCTAAATTATTACGTTCCCCATGAATTTCATTAGACATAATTCTGAGTGTGGAAAGTTATTTTGAAATATTTTACATCAAATAGCATGGCAACCAACTAACCAAATTTTAAAATAATCCTATTAAAATTTTGAAATTAAAAAATAATAATTCTTTGATTACGCTTTATATTATTTAATTATATTACTTTTTAAAAATAAAATATTTTCAATACATAGCAGCAACTAACGCAAATTTTTAAAATAATTATATTAAAATTTTTGAAATAAAGAATATATATAAATTTTGAAAATAAAGAATAAATTATTTTATTATTAATTAATGGTTATTAATCATTTAAGAATAACATAATTTCATTTTTCATTTTATTTAAAAATATTTTTCTAATTAATTTATAATCTATTTTAAAGAACGGGTTAAATAATGAAAATTAACTAAAGTAGAAAATTCATAACCCCTTAACAAATAACAAATATTGTTTTTTTGGAATTGTAACGTAAAAAATGTTTTAAAAATTAAATTAACGCAATAATGTTTAAAAATTAAATAAATAGATCTATTTAAAAATATAAAAAATATAAAAATATAACAATTTTTTTATTAATTTAAATAAAAGTAACACATTATATAAATTAGTATAGTTACATTAAAAATATTAATGTGGTTGATATAATCGAATGGCTTTATATTAGCAAGGGGTAGAAGAAAGAGATAAGCGTGCTAAAGGGCAAGCAGGTTTTAGACCTAAACATGTATAACTTTAAGGCACATCATTGAAAAGGTTTGGGAGAAAAAGGAAGATGTCTTTTGTTGCTGTATTGATTTCAGAAAAGCATTTGATACGATTCCCAAGGATAAGCTTTGGCACATAATGGAGGAACTTGGGGTTCCTAAACATTTGAGAGCAGTGGTGCGTAGGTTGTATGAAGAGGTGAAAGTCAAAATTAGAACTTCAGCAAACATTTCTGAAAGTTCTAGAAGTGATATCGAGGTCAAGCAAGGTTGTTCACCGTCTCCTACCCTTTTTGGTTTATATATTGACAAGCTTGAGGAGTGGTTAAATTCGCAAGGGGGTGATTGTATCTATTTGGGCAAGCTTGTTATAAGGCTTCTTTTGTATGCAGATGACATTATTCTGATTGCTAAATCGACTCTTGGTTTGCAAGAGCACTTACCATCCCTTGAGCATTTTTGTATAAGTGTGGGGATGCAAATTAATATCACGAAAGTAGTGGTTTTCTCTAAAAAAAGAAAACATAACCAACATAATTTCTACTTTGAAGGAAACATTCTAGAAGAAGCTGCGTATTACAAATACCTCAAAATTGACTTCAACAAAAATCTAAGCTGGGATGGTTGTAGAAAGAAAAGAACTTTGAGAGGTTAGAAAGCACTTTATGCTTTTGAAAATAGGTGTAGAGAAGTAGAGTTATGGGACTAGAAAACCACTCAAACTAATTTTGGGCTTCTAGTGATTCCAGTGATTCTCTATGGTTGTGAACTATGGGCTAACAGGACATCCAATAGTGGAAACGAATTGAGAAAATTCAGAAGCGTTTGATTACAAACAAATTCAAGATTAAAAGTGCAGTTCCTTATGCTATCTTGTTAAGTGAAACAGGGGCTACTCCTATTGAAGCAATTTCTATGGTGTGAGCCATAAGGTATTTAAAAGAAATTGAAAAAATGGAAGAGGGTAGATGGCCTAATGTTGTCTTTAATGACATATTGTGCAATAGAAAAAAGACTTGGATGGAGCAAAATAACAAATGGTTTAGTAAATGGGGTATTTTCTTGAACACAACAACAAAGAGATAAAAGCTTTTGTTATGAATAAGTTCCACAAGAGAACTTGGGATAATGAGCTAGGAAGAAAGAAAAAATACTATATGGAAGTGTTTATTCCCACTCATAGTCATCAACCAAAAGCATACATAGAGGACAATATCTCTTGGAGAGCCAAAATTCTTATTGTTTAGTTAAGGACTAATTCTCATCAACTCCGTTGTGAAACAGGGTGTTGGAAAAGGCCAACCGAAGTGTGGAAGGAAAGAGTATGCATTTTTTATTCTTCTGGAAAAGTGGAAACAGAAAAGCATTTCATTTTAGAATGTGAGGCCTTCAAAGACAACAGGGAAAGTTATGTAGATATGCTGATAGCTAGCTCTTGGGATAATCTATTTAGCGAGGGGTTTGTGGAGAAGCTGGGAGCTTTTATTATGAGGCTTCACAGAAAAAGGGTCGAATACATCAAGCAAATGAAGAAGCAATCTATCCCATAGGCTATCTTTAGCCTCGCGGATGTTAAAATAATTTATTTATTTCTTTCTAAATATAACAAAAAAACATATTGCAACAAGAAGAATGTCTTACCAATGCACACATTTACCTGATTAACCATGTATAAAAAGATTATGGATCAACTTTAATTTGAGAAAGAAATAAAATTACACATGGTATTGTAAAATGAACCATTTTGCTAAATAAAATTTGGTTATATATTATTTTCCCCATCTAATTAGAATATGAACTTATTAGAATTAGAATAATCTCAAATCCCTAAGAAATTGGTGGACGGCTAGCCAAGTGGCACAAATATAATTTAAATTGGTGGGGGGCTAGCCAAGTGGTACGAATATAATTTAACTTAAGAAAAAAAAGGAACTACACATCTTATTGTAAAATAGATCATTTTGCTATAAAAAGAATTGCTTATATATTAATTTCTCCATCTAATTAAAATATGAACATATAGAATTGGAATAATCTCAAATCCCTAGAAAATTGGTGGGGAGGGGCAACCTGGCACAAATATAATTTATTAAATTTATTAAAAGTCAATGCAACCTAACAAACTTTGTAACACACTACTTGAGAATAAATCTAAGCCATCAATTAAAATAATAAAAATGAAAAAGTCAACATATCCTCATCCACCTTAATTTGAAATAAAAAACCTTCTACAATTAGAAAATATCCATTTATAATTTATTCAAGAAATGTTTAATTTTTATTTCAAAAATATTATATAATTTTGTACATTTATAAATTATTTAATATAAATCATTGTGAAATTTATGCATTTTAATTAAAATATGTTAATTAAAACATTATAATAAAATAATTACTTGTTTAAACCTTACTTACCTTATTTACATTACGAAAATAAAACACATACATACATACATACATACATACATAACACACACAACACACACACACACACATATATATATATATATATCCTCTTTTACTATATAAAATTCTTAAATTTATAAAATAATTATATTAAATTTTTTAAAAAATAAAAAGCACATTACTCTTTTTATAAAAATAATATTATATATATACATAGGGGAGGGACGTCATTACCTATGTTCCCTTCCCACCACCTCAACTACGGGCATGTGGATGCCACTCCTGCTTGTATGCAACCTGCCCGACGTGTCCTCCCACGTGTTGTGGTGGGTGTCAGCCTTCAAAAACCTAATTTTACTCTTTCCTTCACTTGCTTCCGCCTATTTGATGCGATGTCTATTCTACTCCATGTATTTCTGTTTGGGTCAAGTGTTTGGGAAAAGCCCTCTACCGACGATGGCGCTAGACAGCTCCATTACCTGTGCGCCTTGTCTGCCATTGTTGACCTGCTAACCGGGCTAGTTTGTTTGCATGCACTCGCTAACAAAATAGGGTTTATGTTGTTCTTGTTTCATTATGCCTGCAAGTGTTGTTCATTTTGGACCGTTGGGGGTTTGCAAATACCTTGGTGGTTGTTTCATTCACACAACCTATTTGGGAAGGAGCCAGTACCAATTTATAGCCAGTTCGAGGTCGAAGGTAAATTTACAAATAATTTATAGGTTTTTATGGTTTTTTGTTTCGAATTGTCTTTGAATATTTATGCCATTGGCTAATTTCCTACTTTTTTCATGTTTTCCAAGTTGGTTGCAAGTCTGGCAAGCTCTGGAGAAGATCTGGACATGGAAGACACTTGGATATGGCTTCTACGTCTATCTGGTAGGAAAATTCCTACCAGCCATTCCCACTGTGTTTTTCAACACTTCACCTTTTGTGTTTTTCAACACCTTACCTTCTTATTGGAATTTTTGTTATTTTTGCCCTTGGAGTTTCAGGTTGCATTTCAAAGGGTTTTGCAAGTTTAGGGTTTTGCTTATGCCTAATGTGAATGTATGAATTTTGATGTTTATGTTATACATTGGATTTAACTAGTAGTGTGTTCCCAGATAGATTGATTTATAAGTTGTGTTGGTGGAAGATTGTTAATTGAGTTCTAATATGGTTACATTGTTTATAGTTTTTTTTAGGCCATCATGTGTTGCTTGAGTCAATTATAATTTAATTTGTATTTCGTATATTTTAATGAATCACAAAGTTATTGGCAACAATTGTTACAAGTAAAAACATTTTCTTAAGGCATTTAAATCTAATATTTAAATGTGGATATTTGAGCATGTTAAAGAGTAGCAACGAACTCAATTCCAAAACTTGAAATTGGATAGTCGGAAGTGTCAAGTATAGAGATTTCCACTTAGCAAAAGAAACTGCCAATAAACTTATAACAGAGGAAACCGTGTGTTGGAGCCATGCTCTTGTAAACTAACAAGCTAGCCAGCCTTTTTCCTTCTGTTGGTCGAATAAATCGATCTTGCGGACAAGGCCGATCTCCCTAGTATCAAAAGATATCTAGCAACAAGCAGAACAAGCAATTCTACCTTTCTCTAAACATTTGTGATTCATTAATAAAAACTATAGAGGTGTTTAGACCCTACCTTAAGTCCAACGCTAGTTTGTAGCAGCCATCCTTCAATTGTCCGAAAGAGTTTCCATTTAAGAACCTGCAATCATAAAAAAACACACATCAAATAACACCTGCATAGCTAATATAATAAATCATGTTCATTATGGTGATCAAGGAATCCATAAAATAAACCATAAAACGTAGCTTATTGAGAAAAATAAACTTATTTGTATTAACTTTGAAATAGAAGAACCTTACAACCTTTGGTGCCTTGATGTTGTACAAGCTCTTCCCAGGGTTCGAAACAAGAATCTCCTTTACTTTGACAAGTCTCACACTCTTCCAAATGAGATCAAAGAGGTATGTAATCTCTCCTCACAAAAGCTCAATTAGGAAGACTAAGTTCGAGCAGCATTTCACCTCAAAAATATTCAGCTTTCAACCTCCCCAGTAACCAGCCCAATGCTTCATTTTATAGTGCAAAGGAAGGAGGTTACAGGTCCACCTATGAAGGGATAGAGTCCTCCTTCAAAGGGATAAACTCCTCACATCAAGGGGTTAGCTCTTTAAGGTATGGGATGCATGAACCTTAAAGGAGCAAACTTGCCACCTCAAGATTCCTTCTAGAAGCTTCCAGAAATGACTCAAAGTGAGTTTTTAAGAATATACTTGCACATTTTTAACTTTTACAGGGTCCGCACCCATAACACAAAGACAGAGCGATCAGGTGCGCAAGGGACATGAGCATTAGGTGCGGGACTGCAGGTAATGCTAAGAGAAAGTGCGGAACCAGAGTTTTATAAACTTTTGAGGGCTTTCTCTTATTTTCAAGGCTTGATATGAAGAACTGAGGTTTAAGACTTGCAAAAGAGGAAAGTATGAGTGGTGATGGACTCACGTAGATTGTAAAATGTCAAGGTGACAATTTTTGTGCAACAGATTGCCCACTAAAGTGCGAAGTCTGTAATAGATGAAGATAGAATTTGTCATCTAAGAAGAGTGAAGTACTTTATCATTTCAAGGATCATCCTATGGACACCCAGTTAGAACTTGTAAAAACATTCAATGAAAAATATATATATGAACATATCATCGTTGAGGTAGGCATTCCCATACTCAAATCAAAACTGACTAGAAAACTAACTAAACTGTTCTGATACAAGAATGATTTTGTAATACATCACGAGTATAGACATATGTAGACACAGTTGTGGAGCACTTGGAAGGTATGCTTTTGACAAGAAATCTAGTGGTTTGTCAATAATAATTGTAACCTTTTCTGCATTATGAATTTAAAGAAGATAAAGGATTTTGATAAAATGTGCAAAAATAGACAAAGGAAGCTCAAGTGCTAATAATTGACGTTTTCTATGCAGGAAGACATGGAAGCAAGGAGTTTCCATCCAAAAGCGAGAAGCAGAGGAAAAATAATTGCTGTCCCTCCAGCGGGGAACCGGATGCGAACAAGATCAAGCAAAATCAGAGCTGAATAGTCCAGGAAAATAATGCGGGATACCGAGTCGGTGAACGTGAGAAAGAAAAGAGAAGGATTAAACGATTGGCAAATCCCTGCTTTACTTATCTTTGATTATCTAGATACCTCCGTCATTACTTTTATATAAAGGCACAGCGTCATTGAGCAAGAGGATGACTGTTTTTTTAATTTTATAGTTTCAGAACAAACTTTGATCATCGAGTCTCACTGAGACCTGGTTTTGTTATACTTTTGTTGATGCGATTAATATAAAAGACTTGGTGTTTATTTCATCTCTGTGTTTGGAGTAACCTAAGGCGGTGTACCATTGGCATCTAAGGGCCCGGCTTCGAACACTTGCTTTTGTATCATTATATGATGATTTGTGTGTGGTTTGTTTATCTTTATTATTTAGTAATCTGATACATATTTCATATGATATGCTATGCTCTGTTATAATCAATATCTGAATGATTTCTCCATATAATGCCTTTGCACTATACAATTGGATCTATTCAAGGTTGAATTGCATCTTTAATCAGCTGTTTCTGTAATAGAGTGTTGGTACGAATGTTACTGTCATTAGATCCATGTGAAATCATATTTGTGGGACTTGAAAGTAGCGTTACTCTGTTTAGAAACATAGTTATATCATTCATCATTCTCAGATTGCTATATTAGTATAGAACATGTACATACGGGTGATGGTTGTTGTTCCATAATTCATCAAGGATTGCTATTCCATTTTATTACTGCTGTTCCATTTTATTACTGCTGTTCCATTTCCATTTTTCTGTTCCATTTTACTTTCTGCCGTTTCATTTAACTGCCTTTGTTGTTTTGGTGTGAGAGAAGGTCTAAGGTTGTAGTGAGCCTCAGCAAGACGCTGCTTAGCTCCCAGACCTATAAGTCCATGCTCTAATTTCCTTTCTTTATCAGTTTCTAGAGGGATGGGTTATTGCTTCCGTACCCTTGACTGATCAATTGTCTTGTGTGATTCTATCTTTTGGGTTAGTTTAGTTACAGCTTAGCATCTGTTTTCTTTTGAATCTTCTAAACACTATACTACTAAGCATTACTCGGACAAATAGCCTCAGATTGAGCTACTGTTTGCAATAACAAAACGTTCCCGGATTGACTTATTAATGTGGAACAATTAGAGGTGTGAGAGACCCTAGTTATAGCTCTACATTTTGGCGCCGTTGCCGGGGAAGGAGTATAGCCATTTGCCCTTTACAGAGTAGTGTGCAAATCTGCTAGGGGGGAGTTGGATCTTAAAAACGGAAGGTAAGAACCTGCGTACAGAGCATGTAAAAGCCTTGCTCCACTGTCCGCTCTCCTAGCAGAATTGCTGGTTGATAGGATTTAGTAGTTTTTAGAGTGCATGACTAAGTAGAAAAAGCTAGAAAAGAATATCAAACCTCCAGCCAAACTTGAAAAAGCCAAAGGACCGGTGACCCTTGGCCGAACAACTTTCATAGACGAAATCTATAAGAAAACTGAATCTCAGCCGTCAGTAAGCCTCAGAAAGATTAATTCTAAACAGCATACTAGTTCCCTTCAGGCTACAGCATCACCATCTGGAGCCTTCGCTGAGGTGCATAGCCAGACTGATGAACAGGACTTTCAAGAAATTGAGAATTCTGTGTCAGAATGGCTGCAGGAAGGGAATTTAAGCAACCTTTGTGAAGGAGAAGGGGAAACATGGGAAATAGAGGAACCAAGGTCTCCTTCTAGGATAATCCAACTGTTAAACAGCCCAGATAAGGGGAGTGCGGCCAAAGTTAATATTGAAGGCACCCCATTCCCTCAGATAGAAATCCCAGATAAGGGAAGTGTCATTAAAACAGTCCCTGCCAAGGCCGTCCCTTCTCAACCTAGAAACACCCTCCTAGAAATTCCGGAAGGTTATTGGCACATATTCGATCCTATGGCGCAGAATCAGCCAAATACTCAAACTTCTACATTGCAATATCCTATAGTAGACTTTGCTGCAAATGCACCCATGAAAGCGATCCCTCTTCAACACATCCCGATGTTTCATGGACTTACATCAGAGGACCCCGATGCATTTTTATTTGAATTCGATGTGCTATGTAGAGGGTACGATTACACTACTGACCCCTAGAAATTAAAGTTGTTCCCCTCCACTTTGAAAGGAGCAGCCCTGAGATGGTTTATGGGTTTAGGTGGTGGAGTCATAAACAACTGGGAGCAAATGAAAGAATCCTTCCTCAAGAAATACCAGGATTACTGTAGGTCGAGAGAACTAAAAGATGAAATTTTTCAAATGACGGCCAGACCAAATGAAACTTTAGAGGAATACGTAGAACGTTTCCAGTATAATTTATAGAGACCCCCCTATGCATCGTTACCTCTACCTGATAATGTATTGAAAACTGCATTGATTAGAGGCATGAAAGAACAGTGGATTGAAACATTAAATATTATGGGAAAAGGGGATATTTACCAAGAGAATTTTGCTGACATCATTAATTTATGCATCAGGAGTTCAAGAGGCAGCACAAGGATAAAACCAACAGAATATGATCGGTTTGTTAAAGATAACAAAATATCAACAGAAGGAGTAACACGTGTAGAACTAGGGAATTTATTAGAAAATTTTAAAACTGATATTCTGGGGACATTAACTACACAGCTTGATATTGTGCAGGCTAAACAAAAGCAAATGGAGGCGGAGCAAAATCTGGCAATTTTCTGCCCTCGATGCAGAAGAAAACATAGTCACAAGGAATGTCCACTAGATGCAGTTCAAGCATGTGCTATCTGTACGAAAGATCACCTTACCGAGAGCTGCCCCTCACTTCCTGGATTGAAGGCAGTATACAAGGAAGCAGAAGAAGAACCAGAGCCAGCATAATTTGTTAACTAGCGTCGCCAATGGCAACCTAGGCAATCTGGTATGTTTTCGAACCCAACTTCTTCTTTCCAGCCTCCGCAGTATAATGCTCAGCAATATGGTATGTGGCAAAACCAATCTACACCCCCATTTCCAAACTGGTCATCACAGTCGTTTCCTTCTCCAAATCCATGGATGAATCAGACAGGCCAATTCGGCTGGCCAAATTTTCCTTACACCCCACCATATTAGCAGAATAACTCATATCCTCCACAATGGATTCCCCCTACTTCACAAGGTTCACCCTGGCAGACAAATTGGCCAAGATCGACATATCAGTCAACAGGAACCATTCCACTCCCTCAACCAACTCTGCCAGCTTTACAACAAAAGCCCCAGTCTAATCTGAGGCCGCAACTTCCAACCCAACCCAATCCCAATCCTAATAATAGACCAGTCCAATCCCTCCAAATCATAGAAACATTAGAAATCGGACCTGACCTAAGGGAGTGCAATGACCTTCAATTACGATATGGACGTATAATAGAAACAGAGGGAGACAAAACAGTTCACATTGAAGATCAGTTACCAATAGAACAACTGCTACAACAAAAGGATGTAAATAAAGAGCAGACCCATCAACAAGCAAGTACATCCTCTCCTCCTTTCCCGGAACGATTAGTCATACCACGACCAGTACAATATCTAGACTTTGACATTCTGGGAGAGTTACAAAATCTGTACATAAAAATTCCATTCCTCCAAGCTATTCAAGACATTCCTATATATGCAAAAACCATAAAAGAACTGTGCATAAAAAAATCAAGGAGGAATACAACCACTAACCCTAGAGTCCAAGTAGTTGGTACTTTATCCGACTTGTTATCAGGAAAAGAGACACCTATCAAATATGAAGATCCCAGAAACCCAATTGTAACTGTCCAAATCTATGGTCAAACCCTGACTAACGCCTTAGTCAATCTGGGAGCTGCAATCAATATTTTGACAACCTCCACCTGCCAAAAGCTTGGCATCACATCAGTAGAACCTACTTCTACTTTGCTAGAATTAGCAGATCGATCTGTAGTTCGACCAGAAGGAACTTTATACGATGTCATGGTTTCTGTAGACTCCTGGGAATATCCAACTGACTTATTGATAATTAATCCAAAAACCTGACTAGATGGACATCCGCTAATATTAGGAAGACCTTGGCTTGCTACTGCCAATGCCTACATTGGCTGCCGGCAGGGAAACATGACCATAACTAAAGGACCAGACGTTAAAAATCTAGTTCTATATCCTCTAGCACAACCAAGTTTGCCAACAATCAAAACTAATCAGTATCCTGTGTCATATCTTACTAACAATATCAGATCTCCACTGACTGTACAGAAGGCTTTAGATTTTAAAGATCAAACAGAAGATGATGCCATCAATAACTTCATTAGTCAAACTGAATCTAGATCGCACACACAGTGTTTTATGATAGAAGCAACGTTTGATAGTGAGCTAGAAGAATACCCTTTAAAAGATCCGCATGACCAAACAATACCAGTGACTGTTGTTGCCAATAATAAAGTAGTGGAAATCGAACCTGGTAAGACTCTACATATCAACGCTAACCTTACACCAAATCAAGAAACAAAGCTTGTTAATCTATTACGAAAATATCAGGGAGCATTTGCCTGGGACTACCCTGACATGAAGGGCATTGATCCTCAATTATGCACCCACCACATCTATATAGAAAAGTATGCAAGACCTATTCATCAGCCACAAAGAAGACTCAACCCCCATCTAAAAGAGGTAGTAAAAGCCGAACTTCAAAAACTTTTAGATGTTAATTTTATCTACCCCATCTCTGACAGTAAATGGGTCTCTCCCCTAGTGGTGGTACCCAAGAAAAATGGAAAATGGAGGATTTGCGTGGATTACAGGGAGTTAAATAAGGCCACACAGAAGGATCACTTCCCCTCCCATTTATAGATCAAGTATTGGACACTTTGGCAGGAAAGAAATTTTTTTCTTTTCTAGACGGCTTCAGCGGATATAACCAAATCCAAATTGCCCCTGAAGACCAGGATAAAACTACCTTTACTTTCCCGTGGGGAACGTTTGCCTATCGAGTACTACCCTTCGGCCTGTGTAATGCCCCTGCTACATTCCAAAGGGCTGTCCTCAGCATCTTTGCAGATCTAATAAACGACGGACTTGAGGTGTACATGGATGACTTTACACCATATGGAGAAGATTTTGACCCAGCTCTGGATACCCTGGAAAAAGTTTTACAACGTTGTATCGCTACCAGACTTTGTCTGAGCCATGAAAAATGTTACATGATGATGACAGAATGGCTCATTCTAGGGCATTACGTTTCAGCAGCTGGCATCCAAGTAGACCCGGCCAAAATTCAGTTTCTTTTGCTTATCCCTACCCCCACTACTCAAACAGAGGTACGCAGTTTTCTTGGATTTTCTGGATATTACAGACGATTTATAGAACATTATTCATGTATTGTTGCACCTCTATATGCTCTAACTGGTAATGCTGATTTCTTGTGGACAGAAAAATGTGACCAGGCTTTTAAGGAATTGAAAAAGTTGGTATCAACAGCCCCAGTCCTTCGAGGACCAAACTGGAATTTTTCATTCCAAATCTCATCTGATGCCTCGGATACAGCAATTGGTGCAGTCTTGGGGCAAGAAGAGGATAAGAAGCCATATGTTATTTATTATATCAGCAAAAATTTATCCTCTGCCGAACTCAATTATACTGTTACTGAAAAGGAATTCCTGGCTGTAATACATGCTATTAACAAATTTAGACATTATATTACAGCCTATCCCGTTGTGTTATATACAGATCATTCTGTTATCAAATATTTGGCAAATAAACCTGTTACGAATGCTAGAATAACTATATGGTTGATCTTATTGCAGGAATTCGATATCACAATTAAGGATCGACCTGGCAAGGAAAACCCTGTAGCCGATTTTCTCTCATGGATACCAAAATCCATTGAAACAACAACGGTAGAAGACCAATTTCCTGATGAACACCTGTTTGCTGTTGCTGTTTGAACACCCTGGATGCTGATGTCGCCAATTACCTTGCAGTAGGTAAGCTACCAAAACACTTAACCCCTCAGGAACGGAAGCAGATTGTTCAGAAGAGCACTCGATTTTCATGGATTGGAGGCCATTTGTTCCATATAGGGGCAGATATGCAAATCAGGAGGTGTATTCGACAGGACGAGATCTTCGACATCTTAAAAGCTTGCCATGACAGACCATGCGGGGGACATTTTGCCGAAAAAAGAACAACACATAAAGTATTACAGACAGGATACTACTGGCCTACAATTTTCAAAGATGCGAAAAAATTTGCATAAGCTTGTGACAGCTGTCAGCGAGCAGGAAAACCTGGTCAAGCCGATGAAATACCTCTGAGATCATAATTGGTCATTGAGCCATTTGAACGATGGGCTCTTGACTTCGTCGAACCCATTAATCCACCATCAAATCAGAGGACATACATTCTGGTGGCGACTGACTATGTTACTAAATGGGTCGAGGCTAAATCACTGCCTAAGGCTACAAAGGACTCGATAATACAATTCTTGTTCCATTTGTTTGTACGTTATAGACTTCTGAGAGAAGTAATCACAGATGGTGGACCACAATTTGTTGGAAATAAACTAGCTGCAACACTTAACAATTATCATGTCCAACATAAGATCACTACCCCATACCATCCACAGGCAACTGGGCAAGTAGAAAGTAGTAATAAGGTCATAGAATCAATTTTAACAAAAACCATTGCAGCACATAGGCATGATTGGGCCGCTCGGCTACCTGAGGCACTGTAGGCCTATAGAACCACATGGAGAAGTACGACAGGCTATTCGCCTTATCAATTAGTGTTTGGAAAACAACCAATTTTTCCCATAGAATTTGAAATCCAAACGCTACAAACCGCACAGGAAGTCGGCCTAGATTTGAGTAAGGTGCAAATCAATCGACTACAACAGGTTAATGAATTGGACGAAATTAGGCTCTCTGCATTACAGAATACAGCATTGATTCAGCAGCAGCGAGCTAAGTGGAATGATGCACTTATTAAGAATAAAGTCTTTCATGAAGGAGACTGGGCTCTGTTATACGACTCTCAGTTTCAGGACTTCCCGGGGAAACTCCAGACTCGATGGTTATGACCATACGAAATCCAGAAGGTACACGACAATGGGACCCTTACCCTAATCACAATCGACGGTTCTGGATATGCATTCAAAGTAAATGGCCACTGAGTTCATCTTTATCGAAAGCCATTCACTCGGGAATCCTTCTGTCAGCAGCTACGACAAGATACTGATTTGGAAGTTTTAGGAGAGGAAGCGAAATCTTCCTCACCTGTAACTTAAGCAATTCATTTCATAACTTGTACATAACATCCTGTATATACGTTTTTTGATTATCTATTTTGCTATGTTATTTGTGTGGTTTTGCTGTTCTTTTTCAAAAGGAACAACATTTGTGTGGTTTTACTGTTCCTTTTCAAAAGGAACAACATTTGTGACGTTTTGCTATTCCTTTTCAAAAGGAACAGCATTTGTGTGGTTTTGTTGTTCCTTTTCAAAAGGAACAGCATTTGTGTGGTTTTGCTGTTCCTTTTCAAAAGGAATAGCATTTGTGACGTTTTGCTATTCCTTTTCAAAAGGAATAGCATTTGTGTGGTTTTGTTGTTCCTTTTCAAAAAGGAACAGCATTTGTGTGATTTTGCTGTTCCTTTTCAAAAGGAACAACACTTACGTATTTTTGCTGTTCCTTTGTGAAAATGAACAACACCTGTGTGTTTTGCTGTTCTTTTGCGAAAAGGAACAACACTTGCGTGTTTTTGCTGTTCCTTTGTGAAAAGGAACAACATTTGGGTATTTTTGCTATTCCTTTGCAAAAAGGAACAGCACTTGCATGTTTTTGCTGTTCCTTTGCGAAAAAGGATAGCATTTGGGGTGTTTTTGTTGTTCCTTTTCAAAAAGGAACAACATTCGCGTGTTTTTGCTGTTTCTTTGCGAAAAGGAACAACAATTGGGTGTTTTTGCTGTTCCTTTGCGAAAAGGAACAACATTCGTGTGTTTTTGCTGTTCCTTTGCGAAAAGGAACATCACTTGGGTATTTTTTTTGTTCCTTTGCGAAAAGGAATAGCACTCCTGTCTTTTTGCTATTCCTTTGCAAAAAGGAATAGCATTTGAGTGTCTTTGCTGTTCCTTTCTCGGAAGGAACAACATTTGCGATTTTTGTTGTTCCTCTCAAGGAAATGGTATCCCATGAACAGATTCTTATCTTAGAAAGGCCATCGGCATGTTCTTACCCTTATTGGATGCTTTGCGCCCATGGTCTCCTAGTCTTTTAGATACAACAATGAATTTATGCGATGAACATAAACCATGATATACCGAAATCAGCACATCATAAATTGCTATTTACTATGAAGCCAGTATGGATAAGAGGACAAGAGGAAGGACATTAACTTTTCATCTCCACTGTCATTGTCTTATTCCCGAACCCTGGTTTGGTGATTTTTATCATGACGATTCCCCTAAAATCTTTCTTGATTATTACTAAGGGATAAGAACAAACGATTTATATCTGTCTGTTGGGATTATAAGACTTCTTCCACCATTCCCCGCTCTTAAGGAGTGCGGAACCACCCTTATGTGGAAAAAAGAAAAAGAGGTGCTCTGCAAAGAAAAATAAAAACAAAATATGAAAATTGTCAAATGCAGGATAGGGGGTCTCATTCAGAGCCAGCCTACCATGATCATAAGGATGGAAGTGAAGTGGCATTCCCATTACGGCTACCACACCAGGGATATGGTCTGAAGGTAAATTAACAAGCAAACCTTGGAACAGGAGGTCTCATCACGAGCTGGCCTGACCACGTTTCATGCCTACCTTGTGAATGGCATTATGGTTATCTGGTTACCAAGCCGGCATAATGGCCTGCATTTTGACAAAGCACTCTTCAGAATATACAGAAAGGATCATGGTTCCGGAGGGTGAAATAAACAACTCTGCCAAGGTTATGAACACCTGTTGGCAGCAGAGCTCTATTAATGGCATCGAAGTCATAATATTTACACCAGCAGGTATGATATTAAATCTTTCTATCTCTTATATCCTTTGCATAAATCATATGTCACACCCCGATATATATCGCATGAATATTTATTACCACCGATCATGGCAACGGAACTGACAATGACTACTGGAGATTTTGTACACTTGACAGACGTCCAATTCCCCGGTTCCTCATTATATCACGCAGGCTCTCATATAAAACACGATCTACCTTTTTGCCTCGGTTTCGGCATTTCGTTGTTTTTTTACAACATGGCATAATTCCATATGATTTACTTTATGATTTGACTCTCGACTGGCTGCTGCTCCTCTCTTTGACGGCTGAGGGCAGCCTATCAGATCGCGGGGGGGAGGTAAGCTCATTACTGTAGGGGTTACGTGGCTGCACACCATTCGGGCAAGATAATGTACAAAGGAATGGCATGGTTTAACGGTATGATGATTTCATCCTACAGAGATTGTTGTCCACGATCCTTTTTTCGTTGCATGCTCTGTGATCCCTTCCAAAAATTGGCATTGATCATCCTCTCTGCGTCGCAAATACCGCAAGCAGTTGCTGTTCCATTTCTGAGTGGAATCATGGGCAGAAAGACGGTCCGAAGCGAGCCTCACAAGCTGACAGTTTCCGCTGCTGCTCGTAAAATCCTGGAAAATGCAGGATGGTTGAATTACTTCAACCGCCTACAAGAATCAAACGAAGCAGTAGCATTAGAATTCCTACAGAATTTGCAGGAAAACCACTCCGTAGTAAGAGGAAAGCGGACAGTGGTTACGAAGGACATCATTGCAGAAGTCTCAGGATTACCAGCTGCTGGATCCATATGGACGCTGAAGAAGGAGAGATTGCAAAAAGCTATGGAAGTGTTCCAGGACGAAGGCCAAAGCTTGACAGTCAAAGGAAAAGGAGTTCTGCCGGCAACACTTGGGGAACCCTCGACCGAGATGGCGAAGACAGTGCAAAGTTACATCACCTGCGAAGGAAGAAAAGACGTGGTAAGGCCTCGTCACTTAAAACTTTTGGCTGTTTTAAAAAGAAAATGCTCTGTGAATCTCCCTGCACTTTTAAATTCGCTGTTACATGACGCGGCCCGAAGCCTAAAGAAGGCCCAACATATAGATGCAGTTGTCAGCCACCATGCACTGATCCGGTTGATAGTGAGCCACAGTCTCACCCAACAGCAGAGCACTTGGGAGGAATTGATTGAAACAGTCGAGGGGGGATTGGCTGTACAACCCCCGAAACTTGAACAGTCCTCCAGTATGCCAGAACGTTCAGAAAGACGCAAGGAGCCAGCAACAGAAAGACATGCTGCTTCAAAATGGAAACAACCCTCCGGTACGCCAGAATGACAAGAAGAACCCAAAGAACCGGCTGGCACACCCAACCAACCGGAAAGACCAAGGAAGTTAGCTCGGTTGGCTCGGATACGAGGAAGGCTAGAAAGGATTCAGGGAACCACGGCCCAACCAATTGAAATTATGGACGAACCTCCAGAATTGGAAGGAGGATTCTCCGAAGGAAATGCCGAGCAATCAGAGGTCGAGACTAACCAGCCGGAAAGAGAAATTGAAGAGGGAGATGAACGCTCCGAGGAAGAAAAGGCCACCGAACAGAGCAACCAAGGAGATGAACACTCGGAGGGAGAAGAGGCCACCAAGCAGGGCAATCAGGAAGAAGAAGTTCCACAGCTAGGGGATACCCCGATGCAGGACCCTCTAGGTGAGGAGGAATTGGCAGCAGTACTGGTCAATATGGGAGAATACGGCCAGCCCTCCAGTGCAGGAGGTTCCCCTGACGGTCCCCCAGAAGAAGAATTACCTGAGGAAATGCATGCAGAAGAGGCAGAGGAAGAAAACCTGCCTAGATATGATAATGAAATAGAGGACAACAATCAGGGACAATCTGTCCCCGAAACACCGGAAGATATCCCAGATGAAGAAGGGACGAGCTTAAGGGCCAAACCCTCTGCTGAGGCAAAGGAAATTAAGAAGTTAAGAAAGAAGCAGCAGAGGTTGCTGGGCACCATAGCCAGACTACGGCAGCAAATTTGCATGTTGAAAGCCAGTCTGAGAATACAAAAGACCGTAAGAAAAAGGAGGAGGACCACGGCAGCAAGAACCCCGAGGATAAGAACCCGTTTTTTCTGGTTGAAACCCCATCAGGAGACCTACTGCCGAGGAACAATATGCTGTTCCAAATAATAATGAGGAACAGGTTGCTGTTCCAAATAGTAGGGAGGGGCAGATTGTTGTTCCATCTGGCCCTGAAGAACGAATGGACATACCAATGGAACAGTAAGAGGCTCCGATGACAGAAGGGCCACAACAACCCTTTATTCGAGGTAAGAAAGAAACAGAAAGCAAAGAGGTCCAAACAGAAGCACCACCCTCGGGCGTAATTCGGGTCCTAAACTCCAAGCAACATAATAGAAAGGTCCAGGTTAAACTTCCAGCCTCTACGGCTTTGTGGAAAAAGGAGCCAAAAACCAGAACCTTGCATAAAATGATGAAGGAAGCTCAGCAAGAAGCTGAGCAGTTGCGAGAACAGACAGTCCCCAAGGAGAGATACGAAGAGCTCCAACAGCAACTTCGAGACATCAGTCAGTCTGAGAGCCAGGCCTTTGAAGGATGGCATAAGGAGCAGGAAAAGGTTGCTAAGGTAACTCGTTGATTAGATAGTGTTGTTAAGCAGATGGACACTGTGTGTTCCTTATATACTGATGTTTTGACTTGTAGGGCCCCTGCTAAAAATTATGCTTTATTTTTGCTTGAACGATATCTGAGATTAAAAATAAAAGCCGTTAGGGCAGGAGCACCTATCCACATCAACACTGTTAATGACTTTATAGACTGTTGTAAGCACTATGGAGTTAAAGTTTAAAGGTTATTATGCGAGTTTTACCTGCACAATCTTGTGTTAGACCAGGAAACTGATTTAAATCCTCACCCTTTTGTTGGCGATATACAACTCCAAGCCTTTATCTCATTTGGGGTTAATCAGTTGAAATGGCTCAAAGCTTACAATACCTTCCAGAGACAAGAGAACAACTTAGATTTATGGGTACGAGCTGAACCTAGAGACCCAGTGACGCTATGGAGAGAACATAGGAGTCTTATGAGGATCCCAGGTGTCATTGAGATATTAGGTCCCATGCACGAAGACTTGATCCGAAATAGTCTGGAATACTTCCTGACTATTAAATACCTAGCCATTGATGCTGCAAAATTTCGATACCGGAACTCTAACCCAAACATCCAGCTCAGGGAACCCTTCAAATATGAGAATTTTGAGCTGGCTGCAAGCCGATTGAGTCTCTATGGGGAACGGATTCTGCGAGCATGGCCATCTTGGTTGGGGTATTGATTTTGCAGTCCAATTATTTGGTACCCTGCACCCGGATATCAGGCCTTATATGAGATGCCTACAGATCAAATAGATCAGTTCTTTGACCATCTAGTTGCTCATCATGGTTGTCGTCCTCCTCGCGAGATCCCTTCTCCGGCCATTCTCTCACCGCCTTGCATGTCAACTATAATGTTTTCATGAGGCCATGAAACAGGGTAAGCAGGGGGGTGTGTGGAGCACTTGGAAGGTATGCTTTTGACAATCAATCTAGTGGTTTTTCAATAACAATTCTAACTTTTTCTGTATCATGAGTTCAAATAAGATAAAGGATTTTGATAAAATATGCGAAAATAGACAAAGGAAGCTCAAGTGCTGATAATTGACGTTTTCTATGCAGGAAGACGTGGAAACAGGGGATTGTCGATCAAAAGCATGGAGCAAAGGGAAAATAACTATTGTCCCTCCAGCAGGGCACCGGATGCGGACGAGATCAAGCAAAATTAGAGCCGAATAGCCCAGGGAAAGAATGCGGGATACCGGGTCGGAGAACGCAAGAAGGAAAAGAGAAGAATTGAACAATTAGCGAATCCCTCAGGATCTTTGATCCTGAGGGATCGCTGCTTTAACTTATATTTTTGATTGTCTAGACACCTCCGTCATTTCTGTTATATAAAGGCACCACGTCATTGAGCAAAGGATGACTGTTTTTTATGATTCTAAGTTTCAGAACAAACTGTGATCATTGACTCTCGCTGAGACCTTACTTTGTATACTTTTGATGCGATTAATATAGAATACTTGGTGTTCATTTCGTCTCTGCATCTGGAGTAACTTAAGGCAGTGTACCCTTGGCAGCTCAGGGCCCGGCTCCGAAGGACACTTGCTTTTGTATTATTATACGGTGATTTGTGTGTGATTTGTTTATTTCTGTTATTTAAGTAATCTGATACATCTTTTATGTGATATGCTATGATTGATATGTGAATGATTTCTTTATCTCATGTCTCTGCACTGTACAATTGGATCTATTTGAGTTGCACCTTTCGGTTATCTCTGTAACAGAATGTTAGCCTGAATGTATCGTTATTAGATCCATGTGAAATAGTATTTGTGAGACTTGCAAGCCATATTACTTCATTCAGAAGCGTTGTCATATCATTTATTATTCTCAGATTGCTGTAGTAGTATAGAACATGTACATATGGATGAGAATTGCTGTTTCATAATTCATTGAGGATTGTTGTTCCATTTGATTACTGCTGTTCACTATTGTTCCATTTCACTGTTGTTCCATTTATTGTTGTTCCATTTCTAGATTGCTGTTCCATTTTACTTTCCACTGTTTTATTTACCTACCTTTGTTGTTTATGGTGTGAGAGAAGGTCTAAGGCTGTAGTGAGCCTCAGCAAGACGCTGCTTAGCTCCCAGACCTATAAGTCCATGCTCTAATTCCTTTCTTCATCAGTTTCTAAAGGGATGGGTTATTGCTTCCATACCCTTGACTGATCAACTGCCTTGTGTGATTCTATCTTTTGAGTTAGTTTAGTTACAGCTTAGCATCTGTTTCCTTTCGAATCATTAGAACACTACACTACTGAGCATTATTCAGACAAATAGCCTCGGATTGAACTACTCCTTGCAATAACAAATCGTTCCGGGATTGACTTATTAATGTGGGATAATTAGTGGTGTGAGAGACCCTAGTTACAGATCTACAGAGTTTATAAGTACTAACCTTAATTTGAGTGCGGGTTGTAAGTCTACGAACACTACCTGTAATTTGAGTTTCACCTAGGGTCCACACAACGGATTGACTTTTAAGTCTACGAACACTAACCATAATTTGAGTGCAAATTGACTGCTATGTCTACGAACACTAACTGTAATTTGAGTTTCACTTAGGCTCCACACAATAGATTGGCCACTAATCGTAATTTGAGTGCGGATTAACTGATAATTCTACGAACACTAGCCATAATTTGAGTTTCACTGATTGACTGCTAAGTCTATGAACACTAACCATAATTTGAGTGCAGATTGACTGCTAAGTCTATGGCCACTAACCGTAATTTGAGTTTCACCTGACCACTAACCGTAATTTGAGTGTGGATTGACTGCTATGTCTACAAACACTAACTATAATTTGAGTTTCACCGATTGGCTGCTAAGTCCATGAACACTAACCATAATTTTAGTGTGGATTGACTACTAAGTCTATGAACACTAACCGTAATTTGAGTTTCACCTAGGGTCCACACGGCGGATTGACCACTGACCGTAATTTGAGTGCGGATTATCTGCTAAGTCTACGAACACTAACTGTAATTTGAGTTTCACCTAGGGTCCAGACAACAGATTGACCATTAACCGTAATTTCAGTGCGGATTAACTGCTAAGTCTACAAACACTAACCATAATTTGAGTTTCACCTAGGGTTGTAATTTGAGTTTCACCTAGGGTCCACACAGTAGATTGACCACTAACAGTAATTTGATTGCAGATTCACTGCTAAGTCTACAAACACTAATCGTAATTTGAGTTTCACCTAGGGTCCACTCAGTGGATTGACCACTAACCGTAATTTGAGTGCGGATTAACTGCCAAGTCTACGAACACTAACCATAATTTGAGTTTCACCTAGGCTCCACATAACAAATTGACGACTAACCGTAATTTGAGTTTCACCTAGGGTCCACATAGTGGATTGACAACTAAACGTAATTTGAGTGTAGATTGACTAGTTAGTCTACGAACACTAATCATAATTTGAGTTTCACCATGGGTCCACATAGCAAATTCACTGTTAAGTCTATGAAGACAGACATTGTCTACACCCCTCTTCTTTTGAACCTATGACCTTACACCCCTAAGATTTTGAAAATATGACCTCTTAAAAGGAAACACATGCTCTTAACCATTAGGCCATATGGACATGGACATGGACATTGCACATCTATGTTGGTATAAATACATAGGTAAAGAATTTTCATTTTTAGAAAACCTTTGTTTTCTCTTAAAAAAATAAATGAAATTTTGTGACATGAAAAAAATTTAATATGTTAAACTAGCCAATTCCCCATAAAATCTCTTGGTAATTTAACTTATCCTATTACAAATGATGGAGGAGTTTAATTATTAAATGTTTTTTTATTTATTTTTCCTTTTTTAAGTATGAATTCAACTCTACAATGTTTTGTTAGATCTTGAAATTTACTTGTTTAAAAATATATATAGTGAATTTTTCTTATTTAAAATATGTTTTTGAATGTACAAAATGTTTTAACATAATATAAACATATGCTTGAAATATGATATTGAATGCAAGAAAATGCATCCATGTCTATGCATTTTCTTCTGGGGAAGCTACCAATAACGTGGTGGAATTCTGGGGGTTAGAGAAAGGTTACAAATAACAACGAGGAAAGGGATATGTTTATTACAGTTCGATGGGGACTCTCAAATAGTAGTCAATACCGTGCAAAAGATTTTATCAGGCCATGCACTAGAGAAACTTATCCATAGGTGGCACCTCCACAAAGTTGTAAATAACATAAGGGACCTATTGCTAACTTTTGATTATGTTTTCCCCATGTAGACAAAGAGGAAGTTAATAAGGCAAGGTATTGTTTAGCCAAATGGGGAAGTTGTGAGAGGCATTTAGTATTGGACATGGAATGGTTGGAGTGGAAACAACACGATTCTCTCCAAGAAATCAAGCATTGGGTTGAATAGTATAAGCATTGAGCAAAGGTGAGGATCCCCATTGGGGGTGTTTTACAAGCCTTATACCAGCCGAAAAATTCATGAAACAACTCTTTCACAGTGAGACTCTTAAGAAGGTAATGAGTGGCACGCGAGATGCTTGTATGGTGAAGACAAAGGCAGCCTTTGGAGATGAGCCTTGCCCTCCTCTTGGCTTAATATAGGACATGTGTGGCATAACATTGTTTCTCATTATGGCTTAGTATGGTTAGCATCTCTTCATATTAACTACAAGAGGCTTCCATATCGATTTTTTGAGCTTGCCAAAGATTTTGGACATTCCATTTTCTCAGTGGTTTCACGTATGGATCTACTACCATATGGTGGATTGGATGTGGCAACGAATTTCTCTAACAATGATCAAGGCTCATTTATTTCCTCACCATGATACATTTTGTGGGGAAAGGAGAGGCCTAGGGGAAGCAATACACTCAATGATTGTCTTGCGTACTACAACAAGCTTGGTTATGCTAAGGTAAATGTTGTATTTTGTTCATAGTTATATATACCCACTCGGATATTGTTTAAGTGTGGCGAACAAGAGTTCCCTTTCTCTCTTGGAATCTTATGGAACTGTTACATTTTCTTTTACGTATTATATTATAAGTTGTTTTCTTTACTCTCAAGAGAAGATTTCCTGCACTTGTGTTTTCATGAAAAAATCTTGGGGGATCATGCCAATTCAATCTCCATTGTCGGTTATCAATTTACTTCTTATTTTGTCATCCTCAAATCAAAATTATACCTTTGAGTCATAGGTGGTTTCGTATAGAGAGCTAATGTTTTTCCTGTGTTGGTTACATCATACAACTTCTTGACCATCCTTCAAAATCGTTGTTGTCCTCCCTGTTGTAGCTCTTTTATTTTTGATAAGTTAGCCACTAGTTGAAAAAATTCAAAATGCCATAGAAAAAATGATAAGTTATGATATGGACCAAAAAAAAAAATTGAAAATAAAAAATGTTAGGATTTATTATTATTTCAGGTCCATATCATATAAAATGATAGGGTAGTTTCTCAAAAGGAAGGCAAATAAAAAATGTTAGATAAGAAATAAAAGAAAATGTTTGCTTTAGAAAAATTAATTAAGGCTACTAGTTCAAACGCACCTTTAAAATTGTTTTTTAGTTTAAAAATAATGTTTAAATCCTTAATCGGGGTTTAAATTATTATAATAAACATAATCACTTTGCAAACAATCAATAAATATGATGTTATCGTAAATGGCAAGAAGTCAAATCAAGCGTTGAATAACCATCAGGCACCTTTCAATGGATAGGATTCACTTTGCCTGGATTAACAACAAAGGAAGCTTTTCGGCCCCCCTTTAGATGTTTCTTGTTAACGCGAGGGCAGGGGTCCAAAAAGAAGTTTTAATGGATGCCATTTTTTGATACGTGGAATTCCGTAGCATTTTGGGCCCCCAAAGCTCAAAACTTAAAACCACCGCACCCCTGCCCCCCTGAAGTCCTACCGGTGATTTTCCTCCATCCAACCGTTGACCTTGTTCCCGCGCCATGTCATAGACTTGTTATCCCTTAGTCCATTCACAACCTTCCACATCACTAGTCTATTATATCTCACCCATTCGCCACCTGCCATGTCGCAAAGCCGTTGCGCCCTACTCTCCAAAGTCGTTACCAACCTCAGTTAATTGTTTAATCTCTCGTTAGACATTAATTCTCGATCCTCTACAAATTAATTGCCTACAGCTAGATTTAAACGGAAAATTAAGCCTGATTTCATTTATAAATACCACATGGCTTTACATTTTACCACTTTTCTGATTCTATCCTATCACCTAAAGCCTTTTTCACTCTGTGTATTTTCACCTCTCATCCGTCTTTCAATTAAAGCAGTTTCCAAATCCCTCACCCGCAGAAAAATGGTTCCCAAGGCTAAAACACAGAAAGCTGTTGAACAAGGAAATCCATCTACATCATTGCTTGATTTAGATCACCTTCCCCTTGTAGACTCATTGTTCAAAGATACTGACTGTGAACGCGAATTCGATTTCCACGAATTGCATTTATGGTTAAAGCAGAAATATGCTGATAAAGAGGTTCCCATTCGTTTCTGGGAGACACTTTTCCCTTGAACTCATTCCCAAAGACTCCTCACTTCCTTGATTTAATCACTTGGTGTCAAGCCAGGTATGATCCAGTACAAAGAACACCGATGACTCAGGATGGAAAAATCTTGATCACCATTACTGCTCATAGCATAAACCAAATGTTAATGATACCTCCATATGACTCCCTCAACGTTTTCTCACCAGCAGCTCTCATGGACCTTTACAATAAACTCACTTTCCCATGGAGAGCCCTTACCTTTGAACTTTTTCTACTTGAAGATGTTGAATTACCCAAGAGAAATCCACCTTATTCATATTTTATGTTCCCTAAAGCCACTAGACATATTATCTTCCTACTATCACACCTCCTAGGCTATGAAAATGATTAATCTGTTGATGAATCCATCCTTGAATTCTTTTCCATTTTCAGCAAAGAATATCAACTTGCTTTCATGTATAATTATAGCCAATTTTTGGTTGATAATATACATGAACAATATATGAATTTTACCACTCAAGGAGTTTTCAGATATAGCTCAGTCATAATCCATTTAATTTTGTTTCAGCAAGGAGATTCAAACTCAAAGCCAAGGTAGGAACATTTATTTGTAATACTAGGTCTGCAAGTATAGAGGGAAAGAAATTTTTGAAGAGCATGAATCTCCAACCAGGCTTCACCTGGTCTTATGATCCTTTTTGGATCATTTCAGCCCTAAGAGTTCAGCTGAAGGCAACACCTTACAACCATACTCCCAAGCCAGAATTGAAGAAGTTTATGAACCATGAGCAATGGTATGAAAGAACTCTCACAGAAGCAAATGAACGGGTTATATCCACTCCACAAGTAAAGACTCCAGTCACTCAAAGTCAACAGGAAAAGAGCCAAAGAGGAAACTGAGTCAGCTACAGAATCAGCTAAAGAGTACTATATACTAAAAAGAAATTGAATACTAGATTGTCAGTGTCAACAGGGAGCAAGTTGCCAGAAATAATTGATCTTTGATAATTGGAAGATGTTTCATCAGCAGGGACCATTGATTCCAAACCTCCTTCTACTTCTTCAACTCCTTCTTCAACTGAACTTATGGAGATTATTCAGTCGACTGAGACCAACTCAGTAGAAGATACTAATATTTTCTCAACATTTTTGGAAATCAAACAAAAGAATGAAAGTCTTAAATCACAAGTATATAGTCAGTTTTGGAAACAGACATCCACTTCTCAGCACAAACTTCTGTCTGCCTTTGACACTGAAAGAGGAAGGATGCAAATGGAATTTTTGCAAGCTCAAATTCCATTTCCAAAATCTACAGTAGATTACAAGAAGACCATATTTTCTTTTGATGTAAACCAAATACATCCTATTGACCAAATGGATTTGCATAGGAAATCAGGGGAAATGTTATTTTCAACAATGACTACAACTACGATGTCTCTTTCAATGCTCAAAACTGCCTTGTCAAATGTGTAGTCACAACTTAAGATTGAAACAATGTCATCTTTAGCTAAAGATAACAAATTAAAGTCTTTAGAATATATTATTATCAAAATTGGATATGATCCCCAAGACTGTAAAGCAATTGAAGAAATACTCCAGAAGAAGAATATAGAGAATAACAACTTTGAAGGAACAATTGAAATTTCCTTCAACCAAGGACCCATGGACCAAACATATGACAGAAAATGAACAGCACAGGGAGGATATGTTGAATCTCATTATTGAGCAGAACATACATATCAAGAAAATGGAAGACAAAATAGAACAACTACTCAAGGAAAAAGAGGCAACATATCTTGTTATGACCTCAGTAACAACAATTCTCATAATGGGTACAGATCTAAGCTCATCTCCTACTGACATTGCTTCATCTTCAACAACAGTTGAAACAAGGTTATCACAAGAGTTACAGGTACAAAAACAACAAAATGAAAAGCTACTCCAGAAGTTCCAAACCCTGGAGTCACAAAAGGTAAAGAATGACACCTTGTATGTAGAGGAAATGCAAAAAACACATGGGTTAGAACAAAGGGTCAAACAACTAGAGAGTAAGACTTTAATGGCAGAAAGTTTGTCCCAACTAAAAGAGGACATTTGGTTAGATATCAGCCACTCCATAACAAAAATATGGTCATCTATTCAAATTATTTTTGAGCAGCAAGAATTGATTGCTAGATGCATGACAAAGATAGATAATTAGAGGGAAGCATTGAGCACAAAACCCAAAGAAGCAGCCGGGATGATCAAAGTACTAAATTCCAAGAAAAGGAAACAGTTACAAGAGATAAATATTCTAGATAGGACAACTACTATTTTGGAAATTAATGAAGTCTTAATGAAGAAGAATATATTTACCCAACTGAAATCAAAGCGTGAAGCTTTGAACATTGCAATCAAAAGGTTTCATTCTAAATTTAATATTTTGAAAAAGAAAGGTTTACTCGAGTTATTGACATCAGATGATCAACTAGTAAAATTGGATGATTACTATGAAAGATTATATACTATTACAATAGACATCAATCAATTTGTGGGGATAAAAATACAGATTACTGGCATACCGGTTTTGGAAGCTTTAAGCCTTGACCTCACAATCAAATATGAATTTGGACATCTTTTTCTCACTAAACTCAATTTTCAAAGGTATATTGAAGTTGATGAGATATTAAGAAGAATGGTAAATCCGGAGATACCAAGTGAGTAGAGGTGGGATCAATTGTTAGGGACGCATCTTTCAACAATTTTCTTTCCCTATTTTCTTTCAAGCTATTTTTGTGATCAGTTTAGGATATTTTGTGTACTTTCCAAACTAGTATAAATAACTCTCTTCTACGAGTTATTAAAGGGTGGTACCTTTCCATAAGGAATTCTGTAAAGCATTGATGTACAAGCTTTTTCTAGATCACTGATAATAAAGAAAAGGATTCTAAATTTGGTATCATATAGTTTCATTTTCTTCTGTAAGTTTTTCATGTGTTTCATTCATTCTATTAATTCTACATATGCTTAAGTTTTAGAGAGATATTAGGTGAGAATAAACATGTTACAACTATTCTTAAAATTACGTTCGAAGTTATTATTATAAAGAGATTGAGATATTGGACTCTTTGTCTGAAAGGCTCCCTCTAAATCATAAAATTGTCAGTATCTTATGTAATTTTAAGCATATTTTGTTTAACTTCTGAACATTGGTTAAAGGTTTTCCCACATATGATGATTTATATTTCTGTCTGAAGTTTAAAGTAATCATATCTTCTTACTATTCTTCTGCACATATTATCAACTTAAATCACTGTGTGAAGTTAAATAGCAACCCTTTGGTTATTTATTAGTATTATCTAAAAAGGTTAAATACATCATTCTTATAATTTGTTTTATGTATTGGTCCTCCATAAAAAATAGAACCAAAAACCCAAAACAAATATCTTAGATGCTTTAGCATGATCAATTGACCATTATCATCTCAGAGGTACAACATCAATCTGGCATCGCTGCCGGGGACTCAAATTTAATTAGTTTTCCTAGGACAATGATATAAAATCTATTCCTTTAAAGGTGACTAAAGGTCTAGATAGGTCAAAATTCTTCACCTAGTGACTCCACTGTGCCAAACTAGCACCTTTAAAGCACAATAGAAGTCATTCTGAATCTGACACAGTTAGTCCTCTGCTAGATCTAGAAAAACTTGTGAGAAGGGCCAATTCCGAAAGAAGACTCCAACCATCTTTTTATTCTTCAGCCCTGCATTCTAAAGATATATTATCATCATATCCCTTTAGAAAAATTCCATCCAATCCATATTGGACACAATTATCACCTAGGGTTTCTGAAATTTTAGACAAGGGAGTCGATTTTAAATCATTTTTCCTTATTCGCTCACTTGAAACTTGTCAAGAACCCCCACTACCATTAGGATCACCTAAATCTGAGTCTGAATTGGGTGTTCATTTACCTAAATACAAACCTATAGATTTCATATCCCCCACTAATTATTCATTCCCTTCTACTTCTGAACAACCTGGAAGGACCTTCTCTATATACTCAAATCCATTCTTTGAAACAAAAGAGGATATTTAGTCACATGTCCATAAATTAGTTATTAAGACTCCCTTAAAGTCATTTAAGAGATCTCCTCCTTCTTCATCTCCTCTTTCTTCACCTCCACATAGATATACACCTTCCTTATCACGATTTTCCTCTTCTTCTTCTTCATCATCTACACAAATATCGCATACACCATCTTCTACTATGGCATTCCAACCTATTGTACATGTTATATATGCAGCTTTAGTTTTGCCTCAAAACCTCGATGCATTCCCTCCTGGATATTTAAAGCACCTTCCTAGGTATAATGGAGAAACTGATTCCTCAGCTGAGGATCATCTTCAAACATTTCTAGTTTTTGCAGATAATATGAACATAGAACAAGAAAATGTTTACATGAGGTTGTTTGTCCAATATCTTGAGGAAACTGTGAGAAGCTAGTTTAGGTAGTTACGTGCAAATTCCATTAGGTCTTGGGAGGAGTTAAAAAATATATTCAAAAACCAATGGGGTGTGAAGAAATATGCTCTTTACCTTTTAATTGAGTTTGAATAACTAAAACAAAACTTTGGTGAACCTGTAGTTTATTTTATTAAAAGGTTCAACAAACTTTACCATAAGATGCCCCTTGATTGCAAACCCCTTGTAGCAGTAGCCAAATCTAGGTTTTCAAAATCCTTTGAAGATGATTTTTCTGTAATGTTAAGAGAAATAACTTCTAGGACTCTTGAAGACATGTAGACTAATGCTATAGAGGTGAAAGAAAATAGGGTTGCCACAACCACCTTGAAAGCCAAAGAGGAAAAGGCCCAAATAAATCTTAAATCTAGTTAAGAGGCCTCTACTTCTTCAAAAACTAAAAATGAAGATTCCAAAATTGATGAGATCACTTCACTTCTTAGAAACCTATCAAATAGAATTTCCAAGATTGAAACTCAACCAAGACAAATTCAACAGACGGTCACTCGACCTCAACATTAGAATCAATGTCAATACAAAGGAACTCCACAACTACAAATTCTTCAAAGACCTAGTAATGATAAGCAAGTTCCAACTCCTTTGTTGATAGATTGATCTGAAATTGATCTAAGACAAACAATAAGGTATTATAGCCTCATGTGCATGGATGTGCCTATGTTATTTTATGCAACGGATCGATAAGATTGTGAAATACATAGGCAATGTAGCAGTTAAAGAAAACATAATAAGAAAACATATAAATGCAACAAGTTTAATAAGGAGTTCACCCAATACTCCTGGGCTACATCTCGTGGTCCAACCCTCAGTGGTGGCCTCTCTATTATGTTTTCAAAGCAAAGTTTTTTACAACAGTGAACTCAATTTGAGTCTCACTCAATAGGTATAAATCAGTAAGACTATACTTGGATCCCCCAAGTCTCTGGAGTACACAGACTCTCCTTACTGACCCTTGACCTCTATTGTTCACAATAGTGTGAGCCCAATATAAGACCCATACATAACAGACATCACAGAGGAGTGCGCTTGAACCTCTCAAGCCTTCTCTGGAGTACACAGACTCTCAGACCCTCTCTGTCTCTATCCTAACTATGACTCGATGCTGCCTTTGCTTTTGTAGGTCAACTCAACTTCTTCTCTCTGCTTTCAGCTTACTGCCTACTGCTTACTGCTCCTACCTCTGCTTTTTGTCAGTTTGTGGCTTTAAAGCCAGTCTGCTTCCTGACTGTTCTTTTCCACTTCCCAGCTTTCTGGTTCCCTTGCCTCTCCCTGTTTGAATCCCTCTGTCCAGCGTAATCGGTCATTGTATAATGCCTCACAGGGAGGTGGTCACCTATTTCATAATGGATGAGTGTCAGTTCTCTTGGACATATTTGAAACGACCGTTTTCTCCATTAACTCCAAGAACGCCCGCGAAACGCGACCTTCTGCCAATGCATCGTCCATATCGGACTTCAAATCCTATGTGATCTTTCTTTATAATCTTGTCAAATCTGTTCATCCATCAGAAAACGTCTCCATCGTTGATCTGGGGGCCCCAGATATAGTTGTCGTTCATATCGGGTGGCTGAGTAGCACGATGTTTACCCGTCCGATGTGAGTGATTCTCTCTCTCTTCCCTGGGACGTGTGGCAATCGCTGTATGGCATCAAGCGAAACTCAATTGAAACTGCTTACCACTTGAAGCTTGTCTGATATCCTACCAGTTTTGTGGAATCCCGCTTTGACAGAACTGAAACAATGTTAACCGTGTTTTATAATTATTTCGGGTCTGGGTGCTTGGGGCTTCTCTTCACTGAGAGGTTTTCCTGCGATATGCGATTAGTGACTCACATATCAGAAACTACCTCTGTAGCTTAAATTTTTCCCTGCATTTGTTGGTTGGTGTCAATGTGCATTACCATGGTCCACCGCTCTGCGCGCTAGATTGACAACCCTCGTTGATCTGTGGTGATCGCAATTCGCAAATATCATGAGGATTCCTCCGATAAGCTTGATATTTATAAGACTTTGAATCTTTGGCATGATTTTTAAAGAGTTCATGGAAATTTTGAGTGTTCTAGGATCCATTTTGGATCACGCCTTCCCACTAAAAAAGCTTTTGGACCACCAAAAGTTGGTTTTTAAGCATCAATCAAGTGAGGATATAGATTCCTCGCTTGCCCAATTTCTATCCATATTGCATTGCTTGGTTTTGAACCTTTGAGTCCAATCCTGAGCTACTCAACATCCCCTCTGCGCGTAGTTCTTACCTTCTTGTCTAGAACTATATCTTCGTGCGATTCATTGAGATATTCAGGCAACAGATCATCAATAGAAGGCAATTGACTCTTCTCTTCGGGATCTTCAATCAATGAAGGTTCAAATAGTCTCAAGATTTCTGCATTAAATACTGAATAGATGTGCATGTAAGATGGCCAATCAAGGCAAAAAGAATTCTCACTGATTTTCTCAAGTATCTTGAAAGGTCCATACATTATTTGTTTCAACTTCTTACCTTCACCTTGCATTCTCTCTTTGTTGATATACAGGCAGACTTGATCACCAACTTGGAAACTATGCTCAATCTAATGCTTATCAAGCCTTGCCTTGTACTTGGCTTGGTTCTTTTCCAGTTGTTCCTGTACTTCTTGGTGAATTTCTTAGATTTGTTCAATGAACTTGGTTGCCTTGTCGAAATCAATATTTCCATCAACCGTTATGTCTTTACCAAAGACAAAATCCAAGGGAGACCTTGGTATGAAACCAAAATAGGTCCCAAAAGGAGATCTCTGTGTAGAAGAATGTTTAGCCCGGTTGTAAGCATGTTGCACGTAACACAAATGTTCATCCCAAATCTTGGGATGCTTGCTGAAATAGCCTCTGAGCAGCTAGATCACTGTCCAACTGACCACCTCTGTCTAGCCATCTGTTTGTGGATTAAAGGTTGTGCTCTTCTTTAGTCTGGTGTCCATCAATTCCCATAGACTTGACCAAAATTTCCCAACCAATTAGGAATCTTGATCAGATACGATGGAAGTGGGTAATCCAAAATGAACCCATACATGCTGAAAGAACAACTTTGTTGTTTGTTCAGCTGTAATCTATTTGTTATAGGGTATTAAAATACAGATTTTGCGGAACCTATCCACAATAACATATAAATAGTCATGACCTTTTCTAGATTTAGGCATTCCCCCAACAAAGTCCATGGAGACACTCTCCCAAGGATGGGAAGGGACTGGTGGTGGAGTGTACAAGCCTAGCTTTCTATTGCTAGGCTTGCTTTTAGAACACATGGTACACCCTCTTACATATCTAGAAACTGTTTCATTCGTTTTTGATTAATAACAAAATCTTTGCAGCTGCGCAATTGTTTTATTTACACCAAAATGACCTAATATCAGGGAAGTATGTGCCTCCCTAATTATGTTAATTCTCTTTGTTTGTGGTGTTATGCTCCTATACCAATAGGTGTCATATTTCATGATTGACTTGATGAGCTCTGTAATATGTTCATACCTTTTCTTGTTGCAAAGGTTTTCCATATTTTCAAAAAATCAAAGAATTTAAAAAATGTAAAGAGGGTATACCCTAAAAGAAAAATCAAAGGGTAAAAAGAATAGAATGGTCAAAAAATGAGAAGAAATGAACCCCAAACAAAAATAGACCAAGAAAGTGGGCCAGTCTAAATGCCACTACCTTTTCATTTTCTATAATAAAAAATTTTGCGCAGCTTGTCATTTATGCCACAATTCATGAAGAGTCAAACTGTTTAAACTTGGTTCATTCATTTTTCAATTTCATACTATAGAATAGAGAATAAATATTTGGCCAAATAGTGTAATCTTGGCAGATAAGTAGATAGGTAGAGTAAATAAAAAGGAGCCCAACAGTTTAATCTGAGCCCTTGGATGTAATAAGTGCAGATTTAGGTAGGATTGCCATGTAAAAGAAAAGGAAGATTGATAAGGGTTTTCCAGTTTAAGTGCACCCAAATAAAGAAGGAAAAAATGTCAAGCTAAAGTAGGTAGGGTAGGTAGATAATGTTGCAGAATCACTTGTGATGGATAATGTCTCTAAATGTGTTAATTTTTACGTTTATCACAAGTGCAAGGCAAACATTACACTTGATGCTATTCAAGCGAGACAAGGTCAAATAACTAACTTCCACTCACATTTTCCCCTAAAAATTTCACTAATTCCCCTTAGAGTATTAAGGTATTTGAAAATTAAAGGGGCTCAGATCATTTCTCTGACTTCTGGAGGGACCAGACTCTCGGCCCAATAATTTAAAAATCCTAAGTACTTAGAATCATCCGTAAACCATTCATTTGATTTCATAAAGTCTTTTCCTAAGTAAAATCCTATTTTACTTAGGAACAATACACAATATCACCTAAAAAACCCCTTTATTTCATCTTCAACCTAAGTTTAAATGAATACCCGAAATGCTTTGACTTAGTGCTATTATTTCATTCATCATATTAATTCTTAACTTATATTATATAAATCCCAAATAAACATTCACCCTTCGCGTATTATTTAATTATATACAAATCCCCAAATTATTATATACCCTGCCCCGGTTAATTATAACCATAAAACACCGTTTAAAAGAGATTAATGGATTTATCTAAGATTCATTAATAGCCTAATCTCCCCGCTCTGCAAAATGGAATTAATTAACCCCCAAGGCTAATAAGAACCTCCCTGCCATTCACAATCACCCCGACATAATTATTAACTTGTTAATTAGATTGGGCCCGCCCTTGTTAAACTTCCACCGTACCCCGCTCTTGTCCACTGTTAGATCTCGTTCTTATCATCCGAAGATCGGTATCAATATCGCACCCCCCTGGTGACCGTGCTTGAGTTCGCGATCACCAAGCAGTTTTCAAATGGTACCTCTGCCACGCATCAGGTGATCTATGGAATCGCTAGCCTCCCGTCGAATACTGCCTAACTCCAAAAGTACTGCGATCTTGTACTGCTTACCACCCTTCGCATGTGACAAAAATTTCTTTTCCCACTTACATCATATGCCCGATCAATAAAAAACCCCACCAGCCTTGACTTTTTTAAATAAAACAAACAAATGTTATTTTCACAGTTATATGTTGCAACTGTGTTCCCATGCAAACCGACGTACCAATCAACTGCTAAGCTCTCCAACCACCATCTGATCAAGAAATTTGTAGTAACTCAACTGAAGATCGGTTATCCAACCTGCCATTGTACTGTTCACTGCCCCATACAGGTATTTATCCATTTTTTCACTAAAACCCCGTAATTTTGGTTTTCTACTGAAAATTCTACAAGAAAGAGCCAAATTCAGTTCTAGTCCAGTCTGTGTTTGCCATATAAAGTTCCCAACCTGCCATCTTGCCTATTTCCCACAGAAAAACCCAATTCCGTTTTTGAATCCATAAGAACCAAAGATGGAAACCCCTATAGCCCTGAATGTCGCACCCATGAATGCTCCTCACAAAAACTTAGATTATTTGCCTCTGGCCGATAAAGATTCTCGAATAAAAGACTTATCTAGTGATAAAAACCATCTTCAGGTCTTCTGCGAAGCCAGAGATAGTTATCTAAACGGGTCTGACATCTTTGGACTGTGGGAATCTAACCTTCCCATGTATTTCGTCCTTTCAGTACATGTTTTCCCAGATATAATTCATCAATGTTGTGGCAATTATGATCCTAATCATAGAGCTATTATGTCCCCAAGCCAAATAGTCCTTTTTCCCATAACTGGTCAATCCATCAATGAAATGCTGCAATTCCACTCTAGTCAGTCCCTCACCCCTATTTCCATGGGATATTTACTTGAAAAGGAATCTCAGTTGTCCCAATCAGAAGTAAGCCGTATTGGTCAAACCAAAGCACTAGCCCAAAGGTCCACCTCCTTATCTGCATACTTGCTTCACTTAAATTGGAAGAATCATTGTTGATATGATATCTCTGATTACGGGATTTAACTCTAGTGAATATGTTGATGATATCACCCTAGTGTTATTATCAATCTTTACTCTAGGACAACCCCATGCTACCAGATATGACTATGCCTCCTACATTGCCAATAAAATCCATGATCAATTCCTGAATTTGGAAAATGAAGGAGTCTTCAAGTACACCACTTTCATATATCATCTCATGTTGTATTATTAGTCAAACAACTTTTCTTTCCTTATCAAGAAACTTGACACTAAAGGAAATCCAAGGTTTGTTATCTTTTGGAGTCCAATCTTTCATAATAACATTGAGTCCCCTTACACTTATAGTGAGTTCATTGACCTATTTGTCCATCCAGCAACCACTCTGTTGATAGGAGTTTCCCCTCCTAGGATCAATGGTGATATGAAGAAAATTCTCCAGCTCTCTAAGCAATACAGGATAGGTGATTGTTACCTATATAAGAACCACACAAAAATAAAGATATATGGGTGTGAACTTTGCCCCTTTAAGTTACCAAAGTATGTTCCAATGATATTGTTTGCATTGGAGTATTTCAAGTAGATCATAAATGCAGATTTAGTCCATTTTTGTAGTGCCAAGAAGAAAGCTCAGCTAAGAATTAAGAATCAGCGAGGCCCTTTTGTTTGCAACACTAGGGATGCATGGAAAGAAGCTGAATTTTTTTTAAAAGATCACCTTAGATTATGAAAGAGTTTTAGGTGGGTACCTTATGGCCCGAACAGTTTTATATGTGATAGAAGGATGAAGAAAAATTTATCCCCATATATTCACCATAGGATCCCAAAGATTGAGCAATTTGCAAACTTGGATGAATGGATAGATGGGACCTTAATGGAAAATGATATTGAACAGGTCAATTTTGAGAATGCTATGAGAAATATTGAGAAAACCCTTGACCTAGATTCTTTCGGGTAGGTACCATTCAAGCCATTTCAAAAATCAGGAATTAGTGCATCTATTGCTGGAACCTCTCAACAGCCTCCACAAGAAGTCAACATACCAGCCACAGGAACATCCAAAGGCAAGGAAGTAGAGACCACAGAACAACCTACAATGTCAGATCAGCCTAAAATCTCCAAAGAATAGGGTCAAGTGCCAACTCCTCCAGCTCCGACCAATGTAGCAGAAACTCCAGTTTTGTAGACTCCTCTAAATGAGGAAAGAAATAAAAAGAGGGATAGGGAAACTACTACCCCTACCAATGGACCTACAGGACAACCTGGGACAAAAATACAAAGATTGAACCCTCTGTCAGAAGAGGAAATAGTTGAAGGGACTACAGATAGCCAAAGAGAAGAAAGAGCAGTTAGGCAACAAACGTTACCGTTGGGAGGAACATCCACTAGCTCGCAAAGGCAAGAGCTAGAAGGACAACATAGTGCTGAAGTATTATCCCTCAGGCCACAAAGTAAAGTGGCCTCAGATATCAAGAAGACATTCACAGAAATAAAGGCTAGGAACGGACCATTAAGACTTCAAATTTACAATCAATATTTAAAAATTCCCCCCCACGAATAATCAAAGACTAATGTCAGCCTATGAAATTAAAGAAGGAAAGATGGTAATGAGCTACTTCAAGCCAAAGGTACAACAACCCTAGTCAACAACAGATTACCTCAAAACTAACCTGGAGGTCTTAGCAAAGGATATTCATCCTTTGGATCAGATTGAACTGCACAAGCAAACTGGAGAAATGGCCTATTCCACATTGGTCGGTAAAGCAATGATGGCCCACTGGCTACAAAATTCATTGGATAATACAATGGCCCAACTACACTTGGAAAAAGCCTCCTCCCTGGCCAAAGATAACAAAATAAAGTCATTAAAAGAAATCATCATTGGATTGGGACATGATCCCAAAGATGTGAAAGGTGTAGAAGCACTGATCAAGAAGAAAGAAGAAGACATTGCTGCCCTGAGGAAACAGCTAAAGCTACCTCCTTTAAGGCACCCACAGACTGTTGAGGTTATAAAACAAAAATCTGAAGAAGAGATGATGGATCTACTTTTGAAACTCAATGAAAGATTGAATGAAATAGAGCAGGCATTAGAAAATCCACTGAAGGACAAGTAGGGAGAGTCGACCTCTCAGCCTCCTGATGTAATACCCATAGTCTCAACAACAGTCCCCTCCAAACTTGGGACAATATTAGCCCCAAACATCCCAGCAGCCACAGTAGAGGTGGTCAGAGGTACAGCAACAACAGGAACAGGACAGGGTAGCAGTGCCAACTTGAGCACAGAAGAGCTAATAAAGTCAATGGAAGACATGAAACTACAAGTTTCAGAATTAAAACAAGTAAAATAATAGTTTGCTAAGATGGAAAAGAATTATGACCTCTCAAAGATAAATGTTGTAGAAAAAACAAGGGATATTAAAGCATTAGAAAATAAAGTGAATGCATTAGAAAGAGATCTCACTTTTGACAAGCCTCTGGCAGAGATCAAAAAAATTCTTTGGGCCAACATCACTCAATCCATAAATGATGTTTACCCATCCATCCAAGTAATCTTTGAATAGATTGATCTAGTGAAAGCAACATAGGGAGAAATTCAAAAGACAAAAGCATAGTTAGGACAAATACCTGATGAAGCCAACTGGGTCATACATTTTTTGAATACCAGGAATAAGGAACAATTAGAAGAGCTTGGCATCACAGACAGGACATAAACTATTTTGGAAATCAAAAGGGTGCTAACCAAGAAAACTTTGATGCAGAATTTAGAGAGAAGATGTCAAGATATGCAGGTAGAGATTAATTCTTTCATGGAGAAGTTTGCTATTTTGTAGAATAAAGGGCTACCAAGTCCTTTAGTGATTAATGACAGGTTAACGAAACATATAGGTTATATAGATAAATTGAATAAGTATGCTGGCAATCAAGCTAGTTCATCAACAAGTGCATCATGAATAAAAGCACTCCCCACAGGCCGAGTTCTCTATGATATCTTGGAAAACTTATTCTATGTTGAGCATGAGATAAAGCACTTGTTCCCAATCTAGCCTACCATTTTCAGAGATACAGAAACTGATGAGACCCTAAGGAAACTTTAGAAACACAGATTGCCAGAGCAAAAATGATGGGAATACATGTTGGAAATTTTGTAAATTTATCCTTGGTAAAATGTAAATTTTGGGTTATTTACTGTAGTAATATTAACAAAGATGAAAAGAGATCAAATAGGTCAAAGTGTATCATAATAGGTAAAGAGTATCAGTCAAAACACGGCAGCCAGCACAGAGTTACTAAAGAAGACATCAGCAAGCCAAATCATAGGGCCTACCTCTAGCACACTCAACAAGAATAGCAACAACACAACATCAGTTTACCTTTCTCCTATCTTCGATACTAGTTGTCTCTATTTTCTTATAACTTATTCATAGTCATCCTAGAATATATCTCACTCTGTTATGAGATATTTTTTGTAAATTGTTTTGTATAAATTCTTCTTCATTTGAAGCATTTTGGGTGGATTCATATACATTGTTGTAATATTGGTTATTTTGGAATAAAGTATTGTTGGACCATACTTTTTTATGGCTTGTTGGATAAAGAATTGAGGCAAAGGACTTTCCACATATATCTTGAATCAAACACCAGATCAATAAGTCCTCTATACTTTCTGTTTTAAAGTTTTCCTTGTTTCTTATATCATCTATGTTTCATATCTGAATGATAAATGAAAAAGAGTAATTCGGAATATGCTTGACTACACTCTGTTTTCAATCGTTATTATTATCTATGTTTTCTTTTGAATTAGAATAAACAACGAAACCTTAATTGCTCCTGTTTTCTAGTTCGTTCACTTTGATTATTAATTAAAGAATACTTAACTGGTCTTTATTGATAATCATTCAAGTTCACTTTCCAAATAGGTTGAAGGATTCTTAACAACCCTTCACCCATCTTGAAACCATTTCATTTATTCCAATTTTTTGTTTGTTCCGTGTTTGACCATCAAACCATCCTTTGTTAAGAAACCTAATCCAGTTAAGCCATCTTCTTTGATTCCATTAGCCTAATGGCCTAAACTAGTCAGTCCTACCCCTCTGCTATTGAATCTCACCACGCAAACTCAAACAAAACTCCTAAACTTCATAACTAGCTTAATACCTTTGAAAACAAAGCTAAAACTTAAAGAGAGAGCCCTCTTTGGATACAGATTGGCTAGATTCTATATCTAAAATATTAGTTTGTGGTTACCTCGGCCCCCTTTCCCCTTCTTACAACTTCTAGGAAAATCTGAGTGATAACATGTGAGATGCATAGCTTTCCCAAATGATACAAGAGTCGGTCCTTAATATAGTAATCCAATTCTTCTACCTTTTTGCCATTACTTAAAGCTGAATATGCATCTTTAAAATCTATATCTTGAGCATACTGTTCATTGTAGCTTTCATGCAATACTGAGTTATGCTTAAGTATAGTAGATGCATTTATGATTGGTCTCGACAACATATCTACAACTTTATTGTGTATGCCCTTTTTATATCCGATGACAAGATGAAACTGTTGTAGAAAACCCATCCACCTATAGTGTCTTGATTGTTGCAACTTAGTTTGTGAGTGTAAATACTGAAGTGGTTAATGATCAATATGTATAACTGTCTTTTTTCCCTTTAGATAATGCATTCAATTCTTTATCATATGTGGGATAATTAACTACTGCAGAATTAAATGTCTCAGAATGATAACATATGGGTTTACCATGCTGCATCAGCACTCTTCTTATGGCATAGTCACTGGCATTTGTTTCAATCTCAAAGGGTCTTTGAAGATCGGGAAATGCTAGTACTGGTGTTGTACTAATCTTTTCTTTTAAGGTGTCGAAGGATTTCTTTTGTTTGCCTCCCCACTGAAACACCTTTTTCAATCCTGTTAAAGCATGTAAGGGAGCTGCAATCAAGGAAAAGTTAGAAATAAACTTTCTCCAATAGTGTGTTGCTCCTAGGAAGCTTCTAATTTCTGTAGCAGATTTGGGTTTAGGCTGGTTTACAATGACTTCAACCTTAGATGGATCTATCTTCAATTCACCACCCGCTACAATATGACCCAAATAATTCAGAGATTTTTTTCCATATTCACATTTTGATAGCTTAACATAAAGATTTTCTCTTTTCAAAACATCTAGAGTCTGCTTTACATGCTTCAAATGTTCTTCCCATGTTTTAATAAAGATAAGAATATCATTTAGATATACAATGACAAAATCATCAATAAAAGGCTTGAGTACATCATTCATTACTCTCATGAAAGTAGCAAGAGCATTAGTTAAGCCAAAAGGCATAACTAACCACTCATACAATCCTTACTTTGTTTTGAAAGCAGTATTCCATGCATCTTGCTCTGCAACTCTGACCTGATGGTAGCCACTATGCAAGTCCAACTTGGAAAAGTAAACAACTTCTTTCAATTAATCTAATAGATCATCTATGCGAGGAAGGGGATAACAATTTTTTATCGTTATCTTATTCAGTGCTCGGTAATCAATGCACATTCTCCATAAGCCATCTTTCTTTCTCACCAAGACAATTAGAGACCCACATGTTGATGTGCTAGGTCTTATGAACCCTTTCTCGAGAAGCTCATGTACCTTCTTCTTGATTTCTACATTCTCTAAAGCGGACAACCTGTATATTCCAATGTTAGACAATGGAGCATCTTGTTGCAAATTAATATCATGTACTATTTCCTTTTTGGGTGGCAGACCTTTAGGTTCGTGAAATAGCATATCATATTCTGAAACAAATTTTTCTAAATCAGCTTTCTATTTAGCATCATAGCCTTCAAATACATTGGTTTTATAAAGTTTCTTTTCCTTTACAACCATCAGTAAAAATTGCTTGCATGAATTTACAATTCTTTTCATCTTCCTTGAGTTTATGAGAGTATAATTATTCTTGAGATTATGAGCTCTTACAATATATTCGATTCCATCTTTAATGAGTTGATACTTGTTTTCATCTCTATAGGAAATGGCTTTTCTATCATACAAGTAAGGACTTCCTAAAACAATTCCACATATATCCAAAGGAACTATATCTAACTCAACCTTATCTACAAATGCTGACCCAAAAGAAAACCTAAGTTTACATTCTCTAGTCACTTGTAGCTTTGCTTTATCACATACCCAACTTAATGGATATGGCTTCTTGTGAGGTGTGGTTAGTAATCCCAGCTTCTTTACAATTGATTCAAAAATTAAGTTTACTTGTGAGCCACTATCAAACAAAGTATCAATATTTTGATGCTTGGAAATAACTCTAATATGAAAAAGCTCATGCCTTTTCCTCTCATTTTCTTCATTATCATTAGATTGTGCAAAATTACTAGTAGATGCTTCATAATTTTTATCTTTTATACCTGTTGCTGTGATTGTTGTTTCATCCCCTGAGTCATACACCTTTGATTCCAAGAGGGTACCTTGTCTAGGATTGATTAAGGATTTAGTAGTCACTCTTGCCAAAATCCTAGTGAAAAGCATAGTATTAGATATAGTTGTCACTAATATCCATCCCAAATTTGGAATGCTCCTTCCAAGGTCTTGTTGTGCCAAATTAGGGGGAACCCTTCAAATGGACATGTCTTATGCCACTATTCAAGTTTATGGGGGAGAACAACTTAGGTTGTATAGGGAAGTTAGATTTGTACACATTGTATGCAAAACAATTCAACCAAAGAATCACCCCATCTATGTTATTTATCAATATTTTCACTACTTTCAACTCTCTTCAAATCAAATACATGAATCTCAAGTAAAAAATGGAAGACGTAGTTGAAAACCCTATATCAAATCAAAATTATGTGTGAAAGTTGTTCTTTGATGGTTCTTGTACAAAAGATGGAGTAGGGGCTGGGGTAGTACTAATCTCACCAGAAAAAGAAAACATTACACAATCATGTAAACTTGATTTTGAAGTTACCATCAATGTAGTAGAATATGAGGCTTTCCTTCTAGGACTACAGTTAGCCAAGATTTTAAAGGTACACAACCTGAGTGTTTTCACTAACTGTGAACTCATTGTAAGACAAGTTAGAAATCTTTTCCAAACAAAGAATCCTAGGCTTAAGTCTTATTGAAATGAGGTTTGGGATTACATTGAAAATTTCTTTGATGCCTTCAGTATAACTTATGTCCCTAGAAATGAAAATATACATTCAAATTCTTTTGCTGTCTCTGCAAGCTCATTTAAGATTCATGTTCAAACACAAGTGTTATACCAAATCTAGGTCCAATATAGGCTATCCATACCAGATAACCAAAAGAATTGGAAAGTGTTGAGGACGATGAACAACTAAAATCTTTCCTTCAACTTGTAGGTGAATTTTCTCTTCTGCAAATTGATGAAGACAATCTTGCAATGGTTAATCCTCAAGCTAATGATGATCCAAAATTAAATTCCAAGATTGTAGATCATGACATCATACAATTATCAAACAACTTCATTCCTAAAGGGTTGATTCCTTTAGAAAAATTATTAGATTTAAATGATGTTCCTCGAAACCCTCCATCCATTTCTCCTGAAGATGACATCGAAGAAATCAATATTGGAACACAAGAATAAGTGAAAAATATGAAAATATCTACATATTTAACCCTAGAAGTTAAAAATGAATATCTTAAGTTACTTAAAAAATACAAAGATGTTTTTACTTGGTCTTATGCTGATCTTAAAACCTATGACAAATCCGTCATTGAACATAATATCCCATTAAAAACTGAATCTAAACCCTACCAATAAAAACTCAGAAGAATTAACCCAGTTCTTCCACCAACTATTGAAAAAGAGCTTAAGAAAATGTTAGATGCACAAATTATTCTTCCACTGAGATATTTCAATTGGATTGCCAACCTAGTACCTACCAGGAAAAGGAATGGTAAAATTAGATTCTGTGTTAATTTTAGAAACTTAATAAAGCGTCACTGAAAGATAACTATCCCTTACCTAAAATGGACTAGTTACTTCAACAAGTTTATGGAGCTTGTTATCACTCAGATTTTCCCAGAAGTTGTAGGAAGGGGAAAAGGATCCGAGGTAACCACAAAGCAATCTTTTAGATACAAAATCTAGCCAATCTGTATCCAGAGAGAGCTATCTCTTTAAGTTTTAGCTTTACTTTATAAGGTTTTAGGCTAGTTATTAGAGCTTGGGGTTTTGTTTGAATTTGTTGGTGAATTTCAGTAGAAAAGTGGTAGAACTCAATAGTTTAGTCCATTGGGCTAATGGAGTCAAAGAAAATGGCTCAACTGGATTCTGTTTCTCAATAAAGGATGGTTTCACAGGGCAAGATAACTGAACAGGGAGAAAATAATGACTTAAAAATATGGGATGTGCTTAAAGGGTTAAAGGGCAACTAAGAATCCTTTAACATACTTTAAGAGAGCAGAACATGACTAAACATAAATAAAGAGCAATTAATAATTCTTTACTAAATGATTAAGATTAATAAACTAGGAAATAAGAGCAATTAAGAATTCACTGTTTATGCTAATTCAGAAGAAAACATTGAGAACAAAAATGATTGAAGACAGATTGCACTTAAGCACTTTCTGAATTATTCTTTTTTGTTTAATATTAAGATAAGGAACATAATGAATATTATAAACAAGAAAACTTTAATACATAAGATATAAGATACTTATTTGTTTGATTTCCAACACATGAATCTTGAGAAAAGTCCTTTACATCAATCCTTCATCCAGCCAGCCATGAAAAATTTGTCCAACAACACTTTTTATTCCAAAATATCAGTTTTACAGCAATGTCAAAGAATCCATGTTCAATACTCCGAATGGGGGTGTATTTATATAAAAAAATTACAATGAAATATCTCATAACAAAGTGAGATATAAACTGAGATGACTAATCATATCTTTCAAAAAAATAGGGCCAGAAGACCTCGTAGATGACAGATAAGGCAACCGAATGGTTTTTTGTCCCTATTATTAAGAATGTGATGGAGTTAGGCCCTATGATTTGGCCACTTGCTCTCCTTGGTGTAACTATGTGCTGGCTACTCTATTTTGATCTTCCCACTGATACACTTTACCACCATCTGAACTCTTTACCTTTTGATCTCTTTTCATCCTCTTTACCCTTATTGACCAGAGTAAAAGTCAGAATTTACCTTTTACCACAGATAAATTACAAAATTTCAAGCATTTCCTCCCACCATTTTGGCTATGGTATTCTGGTTTTCTGAAGCTTTCTGAGGGTTTCATCTGTTTCTGTATACCTGAAGAATGTGGGCTGAATTGGGAACAAGTGTTTCAGCTCATGCTCGACATAGAATAAGTTCTTTAGGTTGTGATAGAGAACTCAGCCTGTAGGGAGTGCTTTTATTCCTGATGGACTTGTCGATGAACTTGCTTGATTGCTTGCATATTTATTCAATTTATCCACATAATCTCTATGCTTCATTAATTTGTCATTAATCACTAAAGGACTTGGTAGCCCTTTACTCTGCAAAATAGAAAACTTCTCCATGAGAGTGTTAATCACTGCCTGGATGTCATGAGATCTCCTCTCTAAGTTTTGCATCAAAGTTTTCTTGTTAATACCCTTTTGATTTCCAAAATGTTTTCTGTTCTATCTGTGATGCGAAATTCTTCCAGCTATTCCTTATTCATGGTATTCAAAAAATGTATGAGCCTGTTAGCTTGCTCAGGCATTTGTCTTAATTGTGCTTTTGTCCTTTGAATTTCTTCCTGGGCTGCCTTCACTAAATCAATCTGCTCAAAAATTACTTGGATGGATGGTCAAACATCATTTATGGATTGAGTGATTTTGGCCCAAAGAATTTTCTTGATTTTTGTAAGAGGTTTGTCAAAAGTGAGATCTTTTTCTAATGTTTTCAATTTATTTTCTAATGCTTTAATCTCTCTTGTTTTTTCTACAACATTTATCTTGTGAGATCATAGCTTCATTCCAGCTTGGCAAACTGTTCTTTTAACCCGTTTAGCTCTAAAACTTGTAGTCTCATGTCCTCCATTGACTTTATTAAGTGATTTGTGCTCAAATTGGCAATATTTCCCTGTGTTGTCCCTATTGTTCCTATTGTTCCTGTCCCTGTGACCACCTCTACTGTGACTTGTGGAATATTTGGTGCTAATGTTGTCCCAAGTGTAGAAGGTATTGCTGTTGAGACTAGTGGTATTACATAAGGAAGCTAGGAGGTCGACTCTCCTTGCTTATCCTTTAGTGCTTTTTCTAGTGCCTGTTCTGTCTCATTCAATCTCCCCTTAAGCTTTAAAAGTAAATCCATCAACTCTTCTTCGGATTTTTTCTTTACAACCTCTGCAGTCTATGGGTGCCTTGAAGGAGGCAACTTTAGCTGCTTCCTCAAGGCAGCAATATCCTCATCTTTTTTTTTGGTTAATGCTTCTACACCCTTCACATCTTTGGGGTTATATCCCAATCCAATAATAATTTTCTCTAAAGACTTTATTTTGTTGTCTTTAGCCTGGGAGGAAGATTTCTCCAAGTGTAGCTGGGCCGTTGTGTTATCCAAAGAATTTACCTGTGGGCCATCATTGCCTTACTAGTCAAGGTTGAATAGACCATTTCTCTAGTTTATTTGTGCAATTCAATCTGATCCATAGGATGAATATCCTTTGCCATGACCTCCAAATTTGTTTTGATATATTCTGTTGCTGTCTGAGGTTGTTGCACTTTATGTTTGAAGTAGCTCATTATCATTTTGCCCTATTTAATGTCATAGGCTGACATTAATATCTATTGATTTGTGAGGGACATTTTCAAATATTGATTGTAAATTTGGAGTCTCAATGGATCATTCTTGGCTTTGATTTCTGTAAATGATTTCTCGATATCTATGGCATCTTTCATTGGTGGTTTGAAAAATGATACCTCTGCACTTTGCTGCCTTTGTAGCTCTTGTCTTTGTGAGCTAGTGGATGTTCCTCCCACTAGAAAAATGTGCTGACTATCTACTCCTTCTCTCCTCTAACTATCTGTAGTCTCTTCCACAAATTCCTCCTGTGAAAGGGGATTTAACATTTGCCTTTTTGTTCTAGGCTACTCTGAGGGTCCACTGGCAAGGGTAGCTAATTCCCTGTCTCTCTTTTTATTCCTTTCCTCATTGAGAGGAGTCTAGAAGCTTGGAGGTCCTTCCACTTTGGTTTTAGTTGGAGGAGTTGGCATTTGGACCTGTTCTTTGGAAGTTTCAGTTTGCTTGGACATTGTAGACTATTGTGTGACCTGAACATTGGTTTCTAGTTCTTTACCTTTTGATGACCCTGTGGTTGGTGTGCTGATTTCCTATGAAGTTTGCTGAGAGGTTCAAGCAATAGATGCACCAATCCCTAATCTTTGTACTTTCCCAAAAGAATCCAGGTCAAGTGTTTTCTCAAAATCTTTCATAACATTTTCAATATTGGCCTGCTCACTCTCGTTTTCTACTAAGTTCCCTTCTATGCATTCATACATATTTACAAATTGTCCATTCTCTAGGATCCTATGATGAAGGTATGGAAACAACCTGTTCTTCGTTATTTTATCACATATAAAGTTTTTAAGGTCATATGGTACCCACCCAAAACTCTTTTGTAACTTAAGATGATCTTCTAAAATTATTTCAGCTTCTTTACATGCTTCCCTAGTGTTGCAAACAAAAGGGCCTAGCTGATTCTTAATTCTAAGCTGAGATTTCTTCTTGGCATTACAAAAATGGACTAGGTCTGCATTTATCATTTGCCTGAAATATTCCAATGCAAAGAGTCTCATTGGAACATACTTTGGTAGCTTAAAGGGGTAGACCTCACACCCATAGATCCTGATTTCTATATGGTTCTTATATAGGTACCAGTCACCTATCATGTACTACTTGGAGAGGTGGAGGATTTTGTTCATATCACCATTGATCCTAGGAGGGGAAACTCCTGTCAACAAAGTGGTTGCTGGATGGACAAATAGATCTATGAATTCATTGTAGGTGTAAGGGGTCTCAAGGGACTTATGGAAAATGGGACTCCAAAATATGATAGACCTGGGATTTCCTTGGTGTCAAGCTTCCTGACAGCGAAAGGAAAGTTCTATGACTAATAATACAACATAAGATGATAGATGAAACTGGTATACTTGAAGACTCCTTTATCATCCAGTCTTAGGAATTGATCATGAATCTTATTAGCAATGTAGGAAGAATAATCATATTTAACAGTAAGTGGTTGTCTAGGAGTAAAAATTGACAACAACACTAGGGTTACCTCATCAATGTATTCGCTAGTGTTGAATCTCATAACTAAAGATATGATATCCACTATAAGTCTGCCCATATCTGTGAAAAAGCTTTGTACATAAGGAGGGGGTTTTGTGGGCTGATGTTTTTCTAACATGAAGGTCTGAAAAATGCGAATGAGTTCTGATTGGAGTATTTCAGTGGATTTCTCAAGTAAGTATCCCATAGAAAGGGGAGTTAGTGGTTGATCAGGGAAAAACTGCAACATTTCATTTATGGATGCAACTGTAATGGGGAAAGAAATGTTTGACTTGGGGACATAACAACTCTTAAGTTTGGATCATAATTGGCACAACATTGATGAATTATATTTTGGAAAACATGGACTGAGGGAAGAAAATACCTGGGAAGGTTGGATTCCCACAGTCCGAGGATGTCTGAGCCATTTAGGTAGTTATCTCTGGATTGGAAACAGATCTTAAGATGATTCTGGTTAGTGGACAGGTCCTTTATTTGGAATTCTTTATCTGCAAGAGGCAGTTGGTCTAGGTCCTTATGAGGGGCATTGAGTGGTGTGATGTTCAAAACAACAAGGGTTTCCATTTCTGGTTCTTATGGAGTCAGAAATGGAATTTGGGTTTTCTATTAAAAAATAGGCCAAACAGTGGGTTTGGGAACCTATATAGTGAAAGAAAATTTGGATTTGTACTGAATTTAGCTCTTTCCTATGGAATTTTTAGTGTAAAACCAAAACTTGCAGGGTTTCGGTAAAATTGGATAAATACCTGTAATGGAGAAGTGAACAGTGCGATGGCAGGTTGGATAACAGATTCCGGAGTGCATCGAAGCAAATTTTTTGACCAGGTGGTGGTTGGAAAGCTTTAGCAGTTGACTCGGACGTCGCTTTGCATGGGAGCACAGGTTGCTATATAAAACATTGAAAATGACATTAGTTGTTTTTATTCACAAAATCTAGATTGGCGGGGGGTTTAGTTATCAGGAAAATGACATAGGTACGACAGGACAATTTGTCGTATGCAAAGGGCAGTAAGCGGTATGGTGTCGCACCGCTTTTAACATCGGGCGGTATTTGACCAAGAGCTAGCGATCTCGTTGATTGAATGACACGTGGCGGAGGTACGGGATGGAAACTGCCTGGTGATCGCGCGTTAACACGCGGTCACCAGAGGGGGTGCGATATCAATAATGGTCATCGGATGAGGGGAGCGTGATCGGACAGGTGATGGGCGAGTGATATGACATGGATTTAACTGCGGCGGGACCAATATAATTCAAAATTAATTAATCATATCAGGGTGATTATGATAGGTCACGGAGGTTCTTAATTAACCATGAGGGTTAATTAATTCCTTGCTAATGCGGCAGGAGATGAGTTTCCTAATGAGTCAACGATCAACGCATTAATCCAATTTTAACACTGTTTACAGTTATATTTAACTGGGGGCGGGATATTTAACTGGGGGCGGGATTTTTATATATATTTAATAATATGGGAAAGGGTGAACCTTTTCGGGAGTTATGTAATATAAGTTAGAAATTAATATGAAACAATGTGATAAAAAGCGCTAAGTAAAACATCAGAGTGTACATTTAACTTAGGCTTAAGTGAAAAAGGGGTTTTATGTAATATTGTGTATTTTTCCTAAGTAAAATAGGATTTTACTTTAGGAAAAGACTTACGAAAATGAATGAATGATGGTTTTAAGTACTTAGGCTTTTGAAATTATTGGGCCGAGGGTCCGGTCCCTCCAAAAGTCAGAGAAATGCTCTGAGCCCCTCCAATTTAGCAAATACCTTAGTCCTTAGGGGAAATTAGTGAATAAATAGGGAAAATGAGAAGGGGAGTTAGTCATTGTGACTTTGCTTTGCCTATGATGTCTTCAATGTAGTGTAAGCCTTATGATGAAAAAGTAAAAGATTAACTCACTTAGAGACATTATTCATCACACATAATTCTTCAACATCATCTACCTACCCCACCTACTTTAACCTAGCATTTTTTCTTCTTTATAGGGTGCACTTAAACTGGCAAACCCTCTTCAACTTATTTTTCTTTTACATAATGATTTCTATCTAAGTCTACATTTACTACATCTAAGGGCTCAGATTAAACTGTTGATTACTCTACCTATCTACTTATCTGCCAAGATTCCACTGTTTGGTCAAATATTTATTCTCTATTCTACAACATGAAATTGAAAGATGAATAAGCCAAGTTTAAATAGTTTGACTATTCATGAATTCTGGCATAAGTAACAAGCTGCACACAATTTGTTTATTATACAAAACTAAAAAGTAGTGGGATTTAGACTTGCACACTTTCCTGGTCTTTTTTGTTTGGGGTTCATTTTCATTCATTTTTTCGACCATCTTTATTCTTTTTACCCTTTGATTTTTCTTTTAGGGTATAACCTCTTTACATTTTTTAAATTTTTTTATTTTTTGAAAATATGGAAAACGTTTGTGACAAGAAAAGGGATGAACATATTATAGAGCTCATCAAGTCAATCATGACATATAACACCTATTGGCATAGGGGCCTAACACTAGCTCCACTTAGGGATGGCTTTTCCTGGTGGAAAGTCAAGAACAACAGATCAGATAGCTTCTAAATGACTTTGACTATATTCCGTGATCTCCTTTTTCCTGCTACTTTATTATATGTATGATAATGATACTTTTTGAAGCTTAGGGCCTTCTCTTCGGGTTTCAACTCTCAAAGGTCACTGTCCAATCAAAACTGTGACATTACGAAGGGTATAGTATGCAGGTTAATCATCATGGTTAACTGAATAGGTAGGATCAAAGTAATGTTTTATCATTCGACCATTGACTAGTCCTTCCTCTGATGATGTTCCATCCAAGTTCTTCAAATAATATGTATTGTTTCCTTGTAGAGCCTGGATAATGTATGGACCTTTCCATAGGAAGTCAAACTTCCCATATTTCCCCTTGTATTCTTTTCTGGAATCCCATCTCAACACTTTGTCTCCAGGGTGGAAATCTTTTGCTTTAGTTCTTCTATCAAATATCTTCTTGAGTTTTTCCTACCATATTTGGGATCTCTGATACACTTCCTATTTGGTCTGTTGTAGATTTATGGTCTAATTAATCCTCATTTGGATATCATTGGGTTCCACTTGAGCAACTTGAAGTAGTTTCATAACAGGGACTCCCAACGATGAAGGGAATACTGCCTCCATGCCATAGACTAATTCATAAGGACTAGTGCCAATTGATTTTTTAGTTGTGAATATGTCTGCCCATAGTGCATTTATCAGTTTCTTATGCCAAGTCATTTTGTTTTCTTCCAACAATTTCTTAATAATATTGATAAGGCTTTTGTTGGAGGATTCAGCTAGTCCATTTCCTTGTGGATAATAGGTTGTGGAATGGCCTAAGGTAATATGGCATTTATTACAAAAATTGATCGTCTTTCTTGATTTAAAACTTGCAGCATTGTCTGTTATGATTTTTGTGGGGCAGCCAAATCTGGATAATATGTTGGTTTCTAGGAATCCTATAATTACTGCATCTATGGCCTATCTGGAAGGTATGGCCTCTATCCATTTGGTAAAGTAATCAGTGGTAGTAAGGATCCATTTATGTTGGCTAAAGGAGGGAGGGTGGATTTCTCCAATGAAGTCAAGACCCCATTGTTGAAATGGTTTTTCAGTAGAGATGGGTTTCAAGGGTAAAGGTAATAGTTTTCTCTTGCCCTCAAAAATTTGGCATTTATGGCAAGAGGTAACAAATTTTTTCACATCAGTGAACAAGGTTGGCTAATAGAAACTAGCCCTTAAGATATTATCTGCAGTTGATTTTCAGTAGAGATGTCCACCACAGTCTCCTGCATGAAAAGCTTGAAGTGTCTTATTAGCTTCATTCTTTAATAAACAACTCAATAAGATTCCTTCATGATTTTTCCAAAAAAGAGCACTATCTAAAATGCAAAAATTTAAAGCTTTCATCTTTAAAAACCTACTTTTTGTTCTGGACAACCTCAGAGGAGCCTACAGGTTTTGTAACACATAGATTATATCAGTGTACCAAGGGGAATCTGAGAAGGTCTGGCTGATCTGTGGAGTCACCATCTCCTGTTCGCTGTCTAATTCATTTATGTCTAGGGCTTGGCAGTTTGTTTCTATCATGAGTTTAGCCAATCCCTGTCCTTTTATCAATTTAGTAGGTTTTGTTTCAATATCATACTCTAAAATGGTAGCAATCGATTTACCTCTTTTGCCCTCAATTCCATCCTGAGTTAGGATTTCCTTGACAACAACATTTGCTACATAGGCTACCACCTGAGAATACAATATGTAAACTCTAAAGTCCTTAATTCCTTTAACAAGTGCAAATGCCTATTTTTCCATGATTTTATACTTTAGTGATGCATCTCTAAGTGCTTTACTAAAAAAGGCTATGGTTTCTCACATCCTTGGTCATCATTTTGTAGTAAAACAACTGCTATAGTGTGCTCTGAGGCAAAAGAAAAAATTATCAAATCTCTATCAAATTGGGGACTTGTAAGGATTGGTGTTCTGGTCAAAGCCATTTTAATTTCTTCAAATGCTTGTTTGGCTTCTATCGTCCATTTTATACTTGAATCCTTTCTTAACATGTTATTGAGTAACCTAATTAATTATGCTAAATTAGATATGAATCTTCTCAAAAATTTTATCTTTCCTAAGAAAGCTTGAAGTTCTTTGATACTTCTAGGATGAGGTATTTGCAAACTTGCTTCTATTCTAGCAGGATCAATCTGAATGCCATCCTTTGAGATAATGTGCCCTGAGAGCTTACCTTCTTCAAGACCAAACAAAGACTTTATAGGATTTAAAGAGATGCCATATTTCCTGCATTTGAGAAACATTTGTCTAAGATGATCTAGATGCTACTTATCTGACTTAGAAAAAACAGTTAAGTCATCCAGATTTATGACAAGAAAATCATGAATCTCTTTAGCAAATGTAATGGCCATTGCTCTTTGAAAATTAGCTCCTTTAAGTCCAAAAGGCATTTTAATATACATAAATGTACCCCATGGTGTAGTAAAGGAATTTTTTTCTTGATCATCAGGGTGAACTAGCATCTGGTTATACCCTGAAAATCCATCCAAAAGCGAAATCCTAGAGGCTCCCACTACCGTTTGCAAAATGTGATCCATCTTAGGTAAAGGGTAATTATCCTTTAAAGAAACTTTGTTTACATTTATTAGGTCTACACATAGTCTAATTTCACCAGTTTTCTTCCTAGTAGGTACTAAATTAGATACCCACTCTGAAAATCTTGTAGGTGCAATTATCCCTGCTTCATACATATGCTTAATTTCTTTCTCAATCAGTGGTAGTAATATAGGGTTGATTCTTCTAAGTTTTTGTTTGAGTGGTCTCTGGTCTTCCTTCAAAGGTATGGTATGCTGAATTATTGAGGTATCATATGATTTCAAATCCTCATAACTCTAGACGAAGACATCCTGGAATTCTCTCATGAGTTCAACATATTTTCACTTTTGGTCAGGAGGTAAGGACTTTGATAGTTTTACCATTTTAGGATTTTCTTTTGTTCCTAAGTTATACTCTTCAATGTCTTCTTTTAGTGATTCCATCTTTGGTTTCTTAGGAATGTCATTGGAGTTGAAGAGGTCCTCTAGAGGCGTTAATCCCTTAGGAAAGTGATTATGTTTTAGATCCATGACCTTTGTTTCCTCTCCATTTATCTCATCAAGGTCCATCTGTTTTAATTCTTGAACTTTCTGTTTGGTGAAAGTTGTAGGACGAAGCATTTGAATGGAACTGTCTTCTATAATGTTGGCATCTACTTCATCTATTTGTTTAGTAGCATCAATATCTATGTGACTATGAGACAATTCACTATCTAAAGTCAGAAAGTTATTTATTTGCTCATCATTTTCGAAAACTTGCCAGTTCTTTACATTGTTAGGGATGGCAGGCCTATGCCTAATTTCAGCAGTGAACTGGTGGTTGGGATCAAAAGGTAATTTACAAGTACTGGAAAACATGGTCATACTATGAGCATGTAAGTTATGCTTCCTAGATACTACAGCAAGATGAGTTTCCAGAAAAGTATTAAGAATCTCTATCATTGTTCCTCTATAGTATCCTAATCAGGTATCTCTAGTGAGGTAATTTCCTTTGATCTGATTAATAATTAATTCTAAATCACCTATAACATAAACTCTAATTGCTCCTAGCCTTTTTACAATCTTAAGTCCTAGCAAAAGAGCTTCATACTCCGCCATATTATTGGTGCATTTAAAATTCGTCCTATAGGCATGGCCTTTAGCATGGTCATTTTCTAAGTTATGCACCCAAATTCCTACCCCTGCCCCTAGTTTATTTACTGAACCATCAAACTCTAAGTTCCAGAGAATTTCATGGACATAATTAGTGTCAGGGGTAATGTGAATTTGTTTAGCTGGGGGTTTCAGTTTTTTGTTCTCATCAAGTTTATATATATCATCTAATTGGTCATTTGTATCTGAGATTTCCTGGATCAGAATGCTTGTTTCTACTATTTCAATTTCTTTTGGTTCTGCTATTAAAACTTGTTCATTGTTGGCAGGATTGATTTCGGCATTATATAGAATAAATGAATCCATATTTGAGTGTATTGAGTAGATAGGGAAATTTTATGGTTTCTCCTGGCTACTTACTACATATTTCATTAATGTCTCTCAATATAACTTCTTAGGTTGGCCAAAAATAGAGATAGTAGCATAAGACATGTCCAACTATAGTGATACTTGGAGTTTGGCACCCTAAGACCTGGATAACAACATCCCATATTTTGGAGGAATATCAGCTACTACTATCTCCATTAAGATTGCTTTAGCAGGGTACTGAACTAAAGAAACACACAAGTCTTTTATTAACCCTAAACATCTCACTTAGCTTGAATCAAAAGAAAAGAGATCTTTATAAGGTCTAGTGATGTCAAGATATAATTTCTCCATCATAGATTTGGGCATTAAGTTGTGAGATGCCCCAAAATCAAACATAACATTATGGAGGATTTTGTCATGAATATTTAGACTCACATAGAAGGGACGTACACTTCCTTCTAGGTGTTTCCCATTCACTTCAGGGCTGAAGATTAGTTGGTTGGTCATCGAAAACATTTACAAAATCTTCAGTTCCAGTGATTTTAAGCGATCTATTGATTTGTTCTCAGTAGGCATCATGTTTAGCTAATTTGGATAGTGGAACAACTACCTTTAATTTCCCTACTTTGACTTCCAGATTGAAAGGTTTTTCAGTTTGAGCTTTAGTGTTTTGAACAGTTGGATTCTCTCTATTTTCTGGATTTTCAGTGTTTTTGTCTTTTTCATGAGTAGGGTTAGTATTTACATTTTCTCCTAGATTAACTTTTGGAGGTTCTTCCACAGTTGCCTTAGAGGTAAGTGGAATGGAAGAGTCTCTATTATTCTATTGATTGCTAGATATATCTTCTATTATTGGATTAGAGGGGTTATTGTTAGGTCTAGACAAAATTTGTACATGTGGAGGTACTGTTTTTCCTTTGGCTGGTTGTTTTGAATCTTTCTGTTTGTTGTTATCAGGGACATCAATTTTTCTACTTCTCAAATTATAATGTTTGTGCACTTCGTAGATAGTTGTGTCATATCACTCCCTGAAATCAAATGATTCTCCTGACTGGGTTTGAAATTGTTTAAGAACATGAGCCTCTTTATCCTCTTGAGTTAAAAACACTTCTCCTTCATTGTTAAGTCCCATTAGATTTATTTGAGTATCCTCAGCGGGATCCTCGGAGCTGGAAGCTTCTATGTAATTCTCTTGGAAAGGGGATCTAATACTCTAATTAGGGCCAGCTTTTCGAGTGTTTGGATTCTGGTTCTTTCGAAAATTGGGATTCCTCCCTGTATTGTCCTGCTGACCTTCCCAAGGTGATTTTCTTTCTATTGTTTCTAATCTATCCCCTAATCTTTCAATTCCTTTGATTATAGCATCCAGTTTCTGTTCTACAGGTGAAGATTCTTCTTTGAGCGGTATCCTTCTTTCACTTCTAGCCTTGGCACGTTTTGATATCAAATTAGCCTCAACACTGACAACTATACTTTGCATTTCTTCTAAAGTTCCCGGGGCTCTTTCCCTAGCTAAAAAGCCATATCCGAATCAAATCCATCTGGGAACTTGATCAAGGCTAAATCAAGTGGGGGTCTGATGTTTTGAGGAATTGCATTGTAAACAACATTAAACCTAGTGCAATAATATTGCACAGTTTCTTCAGTTCCTATCTTAAGATTTTCATATTTAGATAATATCTGTAGAGGATCTTTATTCTTCTCCCAATGATCTAAGAATTGGGTATAAAGGGCTTCTAGGTCATTTATGCTATTTGCTCTCAGGGCCCTAAACCAAGTTCTGACTTCACCTGTTAATCTTTGGACAAATATCCTCATTCTAATATCATCAACATCAATCTCATATATTTCAAAATAGTCAGTCTTTTTTTTGGTATGTTTTTGAGTTGTGTAAGTACCAGTGCCATCAAATTGGGTGATTTTACTTTGATAGTCTTACAGCTTAACACCCAAGTTGGCAGGTAAGTTCAGGGGGGTATACATGTTTTCCATAGCTGGAGGTAGTGATGAAACAACAGATGGGGTAGGGGTAACAATAGAAATGTGAGTTCTGGATGGAGGGGTAGAAGGAGGGTTTTGTGGTGGAGTAGTTTGGGGTTGCGATATATGAGGGGTGGATGAGGAACTTGCAGAAGTAGTAGTGATTGAAGAGGGATTAGGTGTTTGTTCAAAAGTGAGTTCAAATTGTATTGAATTTTGTAAATGTCTGTCAATTACAACACTGACAGCTTCAAATTTTAAGTCTTCAATAAACACAGGGTCGTGAACCAAGTTATCCAATTCAGACTCAGAAAATGTTACAAACAAGGAGGCTTCAAACTACTCATCAAACGGCTCGTCCTCAAGATAAACCCACTTCACAGGGCAAGATATTGATCTGTAGATGGGTCGAGAACTAGCAGTATTTTCTTGACTTTCCTGTCTCCTAAGAATTTTGGGAATCAGATTAGGGTTCTCAAACATAGGTGGTGGATTTGGGTTAGGGTTTGACCTAGTATAACAAGTCATTTCTGAAGCCATATTTCTTGGTTATGATCTTTTGAATTAATATCAACAACTTCTATGTTCTTTTAGGATTTTTGAAATTTAATTTAAAACAATCCTAAAGACTTGCTTGACTGAGGAACTGGCTCATGTTCAGTTCATAAACTAGACTGGAGGTAGACTGAAGCAGCATTCATCTACTTATGATCTTGCAAAGCAAGAGCAGCTCGGAGGCTACCTAGCTAACTTCAGGCTCTGTCTTAGTTTAGAAAGTAAGCAATAATGATAACAAATTTCTGTTCCCCGGTGGAGTCATCACTATGTTATCACTTAGATTTTCCCAGAAGTTGTAAGAAGGGGAAAGGGATCCGAGATAACCACAAACAAATATTTTAGATACAAAATCTAGCCAATCTGTATCTAAAGAGGGCTCTCTCTTTAAGTTTTAGCTTTATTTTATAAGGTTTTAGGCTAGTTATTAGAACTTGGACTTTTGTTTGAATTTGTTGGTGAATTTCAGTAGAAAAGGGGTAGAACATAATAGTTTAGTCCATTGGGCTAATGGAGTCAAGGGAAATAGCTCAACTAGATTTTGTTTCTCAGTAAATGATGGTTTCACAGGGCAAGATAGCTAAACAGGGAGCAAATAGTGACTTAAGAATATGGGATGTGCTTAAAGGGTTAAAGGGAAACTAAGAATCCTTCAACATACTTTAAGAGAGCAGAACATGACTAACCATCAATAAAGAGCAATTAAGAATTCTTTACTAAATGATTAAGATGAATAAACTAGAAAACTGGAGAAATTAAGAATTCACTATTTATGCTAATTCAGAAGAAAACATTGAGAACAAAAACGATTGAAGATAGATTGCACTTAAGCACTTTCTGAATTATTCTTTTTCGTTTAATATATATATATATATTTGCTGAATTAGGCTATTCTATTATGTACAAAAGTTGAAGATACAGTTACAGTGAGGCTTTACAGCGGGAGCATGCTGCCCGAGATACTGGTAGACGAGCTCAACCCTTTGGCCATGCTTACAAAAAAGACTCAAAAATTCCCACGCAGGGGAGGACCATGAAAGTTCCCACGCAGGGGAAAACCAGAAACCAGAACAACGACCACCAATCGCTCGCAGGGGAGGACCCAAAACCATAACAGTAAACATCAATCCCGCGCAGGTGAGCACCACGGAGGCTAAGTTCCTCAAACCCAAAATAATCCCAAAACATTGACACAAAGACACGTCGACCCCAAAACATTGACACTAAGACATGTCGACGGCCGTGACAAAACAAAACATGAACAGACAGTGACAAGTGGATGAGGAAACCTGTCCAGAGAAGCCAAGAGCCAACACCCGAACATCAATTCCCAAACTGGAGCCGCGTGTTATTCTTCCGGCTCCTCCTCCACTATCGGGCAGGGCCTGTAGTAGTCCTCCTCCAGTTCCATTGTTGCAGCTTCCTCAGCCTCTGCAGGTGGAAAATCGTTGCCGTCCTTGTGAGGAGTCGGAGCTTCAACTGTCTTTCCCTTGTCTTCCTGTGTCGCTTTGACCTCACGGATTTCTTCTTGCGGGGGAGCTGGAACAGGCGGAGAGTTGGTGCCTCCTTCCTCCTCTGGTTCGTCAATGAACAAAACAGAGATATGAGCATTGATACGCGACCTAGAAAAACGACTATCGAAAGAGAAGATGAGTACGTATAGGCATTTTGTTATGCAGCTATTTCTAGTAGCTGCTCTAGTGACGGTTTCGGATACTCCACCCATTTCATAAAGTATTCAACTTGGTCTGATGGCAGATACCCAATATTCAGGAGATCCTTTCCCGGAACCCAGACGTGTTTCTGCTGAGCCAAAGAAGGGTGCACCAGAGGTGCTAGAGGAGGTGGCTTCTAGGAGTTGGGTAGGCCGAGAAGGATGAGTGGTGGCTGAGCTGGGGCAGTGACAGACGCAATGGTAGTGCGGACAATGACAGGGAGGGCGGGATTCCTCCGCAGCGGGGCGTCATGAGGTTCCCCCTCTACTGGAGCCCTTGCAGCTCAGCAACCGTGGGCGCTCACGAACCATGCTGGCGGGGAGACTCAGGGAGTAATTTAGCCAAACAAACATGTTCAAGCTGTGACAAAATAGGGCAGAGCCTGCCTGAACCAAGAACTGGACACGGATTACCCAAAGGTCGGATTATAGGCGGGCATGAACACAGAATTCAGAATGCATGAGGCCAGGAGGGCGGATAGGGCCACTGTTTATAGAGCTTCCAACTCTACCTTGGTGGTCGTCCACCATAAAAGCTGCAGTCAAATCCATCGCAGAGCCGAGAGGGGAAGCGCAGCCAAGAGAGGCCGAAGCGTTAATGCCTTCGGCCTGCCCACTTGTGGCTATTAAAGCCACCGTCCTGGGATTATCGTCTGCTTCTCTGCCCATTTGAGCCTTGCGCGTGATGGGCACGTGGTTTCCACGGGACCTCTGTCCCATCGACCTGAAAACTTTAACGATCACCTGCATCCGGGAGGTTGGCATCATGTTGGACCAGGTGTAGGCATTCCTGAGCTTGTGCGTGATTTTTTAAAATTTCAAGAGTGCTTGCCTGTAGAGCAAGTGCGCTTCCCACCCCAATGTTGGCGAGTAGATCAGCTACTTTGTTTCCTTCTCTTCTTATGTGGTTGAAGGTGATCGCTCAGTTGTTGAGTAATTCCTGCTCCAGAGTTTCCAGCCTTGCTTCCATCCTCCAGCTTGTGGCAACTTTTTTTGCATTTGAACCATTCAGGAGGTGCTTGGCCATATTGATCAGAATTTGGGAGTCACCTTCGACCTCCAGGGGGATTAGGTTGTTTTGTCTTGAGAGAATGATCCCCTGCTTTTTCGTTTAATATTAAGATAAGGAACATAATGAATATTATAAATAAGAAAACTTTAACACATAAGATATATGATACTTATTTGTTTGATGTCCAACACATGAATCCTGAGAAAAGTCCTTTACATCAATCCTTCATCAAGCCAGCCACGAAAATTTTTTCCAACAACACTTTTTATTCCAAAATATCAGTTTTACAACAATGTCAAAGAATCCACCATCAATACTCCGAATGGGGGTGTATTTATAAAAAAAATTTACAATGAAAAATCTCATAACAAAGTGAGATTTAAACTGAGATGACTAATCATATCTTTCAAAAAAATAGGGCCAGAAGATCTCGTAGATGATAGATAAGGCAACCGAATGGTTTTTTTTCCCTATTCTTGAGAATGTGCTGGAGTTAGGCCCTATGATTTGGCCTCTTGTTGTCCTTGGTGTAATTATGTGCTGGCTACTCTATTTTGATCTTCCTATTGATACATTTTACCTGCATCTGATACTCTTTACTTGTTGATCTCTTTTCATCCTCTTTACCCTTATTGACTAAAGTAAAAATCAGAATTTACCTTTTACCACAGATAAATTACAAAATTTCAAGCATTTCTTCCCACCATTTTGGCTGTGGTATTTTGGTTTTATAAAGATTTCTAAGGGTTTCATCTATTTCTGTATACCTGAAGAATGTGGGTTGAATTGGGAACAAGTGTTTCAGATCATGCTCGACATAGAATAAGTTCTCTAGGTTGTGATAGAGAACTCAGCCTATAGGGAGTGCTTTTATTCTTGATGCACTTGTCGATGAACTCGCTTGATTGCCTGCATATTTATTCAATTTATCCACATAATCTCTATACTTCATTAATCTATAATTAATCACTAAAGGACTTGGTAGCTCTTTACTTTGCAAAACAACAAACTTCTCCATGAAAGCGCTAATCTCTTCTTGCATGTCATGACATATTGTCTCTAAGTTTTGCATCAAAGTTTTCTTGGTTAATACCCTTTTGATTTCCAAAATGGTTTTTGTTCTATCTGTGATGCCAAATTCTTCCAGCTGTTCCTTATTCCTGGTATTCAAAAATTATATGAGCCTATTGACTTGCTCAGGCATTTGTCCTAATTGTGCTTTTGTCCTTTGAATTTCTTCTTGGGCTGCCTTCACTAGATCAATCTAATAAAAAATTACTTAGATGGATGGCCAAACATCATTTATGGATTGAGTGATGTTGGCCCAAAGAATTTTCTTGATTTCTGTCAGAGGTTTGTTAAAAGTGAGATCTTTTTCTAATGTTTTCACTTTATTTTCTAATGTTTTAATCTCTCTTGTTTTTTCTACAACATTTATCTTTGAGAGATAATAGCTTCATTCCAACTTGGCAAACTATTCTTTTAACCTGTTTAGATCTGAAACTTGTAGTCTTATGTCCTCCATTGACTTTATTAAGTCCTCTGTGCTTAAATTGGCACTGCTGCCCTATGTTGTCCCTACTGTTCCTGTTGTTCCTGTCCTTTTGACCACCTCTACTGTGACTGGTGGAATATTTGGTGCTAATGTTGTCCCAAGTGTAGAAGGTACTGCTGTTGAGACTACTAGTATTACATCAAGAGGTTGGGAGGTCAACTGTCCCTGCTTATCCTTCAGTGCTTTTTCTAGTGCCTGTTCAATCTCATTCAATCTCTCATTAAGCTTTAAAAGTAAATCCATCAACTCTTCTTCAGATTTTTGCTTTACAATCTCTGCAGTCTGTGGGTGCCTTGAAGGAGGTAGCTTTATCTGCTTCCTCAAGGCAGCAATATCTTCATCTTTCTTTTTGATTAATGCTTCTACACCCTTCACATCTTTGGGATCATGTCCCAATCCAATAATAATTTCTTCTAAAGACTTCATTCTGTTGTTTTTATCCTGGAAGTAGGCTTTCTCCAAGTGTAGTTGGGCTATTGTGTTATTCAAAGAATTTTGTAACCTATGGGCCATCATTGCCTTACTAGTTAAGGTTGAATAGACCATTTTTGTAGTTTGTTTATGCAATTCAATTTGATCTATAGGATGAATATCCTTTTCCATGACCTCCAAATTTGTTCTGATATAATCTGTTGCTGACTGAGGTTGTTGCACTTTAGGCTTGAAGTAGCTCATTATTATTTTTCCCTCTTTAATGTCATAGGCTGACATTAATCTCTGTTGATTTGTGGGGGCCATTTTCAAATATTGATTGTAAATTTGGAGTCTCAATGGATCATTCCTGGCTTTGATTTCTGTAAATGATTTCTTGATATCTATGGAATCTTTTATTGGTGGTCTGGAAGATGATACCTCTGCACATTATAGCCTTTCTAGCTCTTGTCTCTGTGAGCTAGCAGCTGTTCCTCCCACTGGAAAAGTGTACTTACTATCTACTCCTTCTCTCCTTTGACTATCTGTAGTCTCTTCCACAAATTACTCCTCTGAAAGGGGATTATACCTTTGCCTTTTTGTTCCTGGCTGCTCTGAGGGTCCACTGGCAGGGGTAGCTACTTCCCTGTCTCTCTTTTTATTCCTTTCCTCATTGAGAAGAGTCTGAAAGCTTGGAGGTCCTTCCACATTGTTTTGAGTTAAAGAAATTGGCATTTGGACTTGTTCTTTGGAAGTTTCATTTTGATTAGACATTGTAGACTGTTGTGTGACCTGAACACTAGTTTCTAGTTCTTTACCTTTTGATGACCCTATGGCTGGTGTGCTGATTTCCTGCGAAGTTTGCTGAGAGGTTCCAGCAATATATGCACCAATCCCTGATCTTTGTACTTGCCCAAAAGAATCTAGGTCAAGTATTTTCTCAAAATATTTCATAGCATTTTCCATATTGGCTTGCTCACTCTCATTGTCTACTAAGGTCCCTTCTATCCATTCATCCATATTTACAAATTGTTCAATCTCTGGGATCCTATGGTGAATGTATGGAGACAACCTGTTCTTCATTCTTCTATCACATATAAAGTTGTTAGGGTCATATTGTACCCACCCAAAACTCTTTTGTAACTTAAGATTATCTTCTAAAATTATTTCAGCTTCTTTCCATGCTTCCCTAGTGTTGCAGACAAAAGGGCCTAGCTGATTCTTCATTCTAAGCTGAGCTTTCTTCTTAGCATTACAAAAATCAACTAGGTGTGCATTTATCATTTTCCTAAAAGATCCCAATGCAAAGAGTCTCATTGGAACATACTTTGGTAGCTTAAAGGGGCAGAGCTCACACCCATAGATCCTGATTCCTGTATGGTTCTTATATAAGTACCAGTCACCTATCCTGTACTGCTTGGAGAGGTGGAGGATTTTCTTCATATCATCGTTGATCCTAGGAGGGGAACCTCTTATCAACAAAGTGGTTGCTGGATGGATAAATAGATCTATGAATTCATTGTAGGTGTAAGGGGTCTTAAGGGACTTATGGAAAATGGGACTCCAAAATATGATAGACCTGGGATTTCCATTGGTGTCAAGCTTCCCGACAGGGAAAGGGAAGTTCTATGATTGATAATACAACATAAGACAATAGATGAAAGTGGTATACTTGAAGACTCCTTCATCGTCTAGTCTTAGGAATTGATCATGTATCTTATTGACAATGTAGGAAGCATAGTCATACTTAACAACAGGTGGCTGTCCAGGAGTAAAAATTGACAACAACACTAGGGTTACCTCATCAATGTATTCACTAGTGTTGAATCCCATAACTAAAGATATCATATCCACTATAAGTCTGCCCATATCTGTGAAAAAGGTCTGTACATAAGGAGGGGAGTTTTAGGGCTGATGTTTTTCTAACATGAAGACCTGACAGATGCGAATGAGTTCTGATTGGGGTATTTCAGTGGATTTCTCAAGTAAATATCCCATAGAAATGGGAGTTAGGGCTTGATAAGGGGAAAATTGCAATATTTCATTTATGGATGTAGCTATAATGGGGAAAAGAACTGTTTGACTTGGGGACATAACAACTCTTAATTTTGGATCATAATTGGCACAATATTGATGAATTATATATGGGAAAACATGGACTGAGGGAATTAAATACCTGGGAAGGTTGGATTCCCATAGTCCTAGGATGTGTGAGCCATTTAGGTAGTTATATTTGGATTGGAAAAAGACCTTAAGATGATTCTAGTTAGTTGCTACGTCCTTTATTTGGAAGTATTTATCTACAAGAGGCAGATAGTCTAGGTCCTTATGACGGGCATTGAGTGGTGCAATGTTCAAAACAGCAGGGGTTTCCATTTCTGGTTCTTGTGGATTTAGAAATGGAATTTGGGTTTTCTATGAGAAGATAGGCCAAACAGTAGGTTTGGGAACCTATATAGTGAAAGAAAGTTTGGACTTGTACTCAATTTAGCTCTTTCTTGTGGAACTTTCAGTGTAAAACCAAAACTTGCAGGGTTTTGGTAAAATTGGATAAATACCTGTAATGGGGAAGTGAACAGTGCGATGGCAGGTTCAATAACAAGTTCCAGAGTGCGTCGATGCAAATTTTTTGACCAGGTGGTGGTTGGAAAGCTTTAGCGGTTGACTGAGATGTCGCTTTGCATGGGAGCATGGGTTGCTGTATAAAACATTGAAAATGACATTCGTTGGTTTTATTCACAAAATCTAGGTTGGCGGGGGTTTTAGTTATCGAGCGAATGACATAGGTACGATAAGATAGATTGTCATATGTGAAGGGTGGTAAGCGGTATGGTGTCGCACCACTTTTGGGATTGGGCAGTATTCGACCGGGAGCCAGCGATCCCATTGATTGCATGATGCATGGCGGAGGTATGGGATGGAAACCGCCTGGCGATCGCGCGTTAACGCGTGGTCACCAGGGGGCGCAATATCAATAATGGTCGTCGGATGAGGGGAGCGTGGTTAGATGGGTGACGAGCGAGTGATATGATAGGGCATTAATTGCGGCGGGCCCAATATAATTAAAAATTAATTAATCATATCAGGGTGATTATGATAGGTTGGGTAGGTTCTTAATTAACCATGAGGGTTAATTAATTCCTTGTTAATGCTGCGGTAGATCAATTTCTTAATGAGTCAATGATTAACCCATTAATCCAATTTTAACACTGTTTACAATTATATTTATCTGGGGGCAGGATATTTAACATTTTGGGGATTTCTATATATATTTAATAATATGGGAAAAGGTGAACCTTTTCACGAGTTATATAATATAAGTTAGAAATTAATAGGAAATAATGTGATAAAAAGCGCTAAGTAAAACATCAGAGTGCACATTTAACTTAGGCTTAAGTGGAAATAGGGGTTTTATGTAATATTGTGTATTTTTCCTAAGTAAAATAGGATTTTACTTTAGGAAAAGACTTAAGAAAATGAGTGAATGATGGTTTTAAGTACTTAGGCTTTTCAAATTATTGGTCCAAGGGTAGTCCCTCCAAAAGTCAGAGAAATGCTTTGAGTCCCTCCAATTTAGCAAATAGCTTAGTCCTTAGGGGAAATTAGTGAATAATTAGGGAAAATGAGAAGGGGAGTTAATCATTGTGACTTTACTTTGCTTGTGATGTCTTCAATGTAGTGTAAGCCTTATGATGAAAAAGTGAAAGATTAACTCACTTAGAGACATTATTCATCACACATAATTCTTAAACATCATCTACCTACCCTACCTACTCTAACTTAGCATTTTTTCTTCTTTATTAGGGTGCACTTAAATTGGCAAACCCTCTTCAACTTCCTTTTATTTTACATAATGATTTCTATCTAAGTCTACACTTACTACATCGAAGAGCTCAAACTAAACTGTTGAGCTCCTTTTTATCTACTCTACCTATCTACTTATCTGCCAAGATTGCACTGTTTGGTCAAATATTTATTCTTTATTCTACAATATGAAATTGAAAGATGAATAAGCCAAGTTTAAACCGTTTAACTATTCATGAATTATGGCATAAGTAACAAATTGTACACAATTTGTTTATTATACAAAATGAAAAAGTAGTGGCATTTAGACTTGCACACTTTCCTCGTCTTTTTTGTTTGGAGTTCATTTTCTTTCATTTTTTCGACCATCTTTATTCTTTTTACCTTTTGATTTTTCTTTTAGGGTATACCCTCTTTACATTTTTTAAATTTTTTGATATTTTGAAAATATGGAAAACCTTTAGAACAAGAAAAGGTATGAACATATTACAGAGCTCATCAAGTCAATCATGACATATGACACCTATTGGTATAGGGGCCTAACAGAGCTAACATACTTTCTATGTTAGATGGTTTTTTCTGGTTATAATCAAATTATGGTCGACAAGGAGGATAGGGAAAAGACTACCTTCACAACACCTTAGGTACTTTCATGTATGCTAGGATATCTTTCAATTTTACAAATGCAGGATCTAAATTTCAAAGAGATATGGATATAACTTTTGTAGGCGAGGTAAATAAACTTCTTGTTACTTATCTTGATCATCTTATAGTTTTTCCTAAGTCTGATAAAAAACATTTAAAGCACTTGCTGAAAGTTTTTGAAAGATGTAGGGAATTCGGAATATCGTTGAATCCAAAGAAGTCTCTATTTTCTCTCACAAAAGGGAAATTGCCTGGCCATATAATTTCTAAAAATGGAGTAGTCATTGATCCAAACAGGGTATCAACCATTCAAACACTATCATTACCAAGAAATAAGAAGGAATTTCAAGCTTTTCTTGGTAAACTCAACTTTTTAAGAAGATTCATACCCAATTATGTTGAAATTGTCAAAGATATGATTGATATCCTTAAGAAAGGTCATGAAGTTAAATGGACTATCTCTTCTAGACATGCATTTGATCAAATCAAGAAAGCTATTTCTGAAGTACCAACCTTGGAGAGTCTTGATTGTACCAAACCATTCAATATCTTTTCATTCGCCTCTGAAACAACCCTTTCTATTGTTTTACTACAAAAGAATGAAGATTCCCATGACCAACCTATAACCTTTTTTAGCAAAGTCATGAGAGATGTTGAGCTCAAATATGACATAATTGAGAAGCAGGCTTATGCCCTAGTCCAATTTTTGAAGTCTTTTAGGATGTATGTTCTACATTAAACCATCATAGCCTATGTCCCCAAAAATGTTGTTAAAACTGTTCTCACTCAACCATATAGTGATGAGAGGAGAGGTAGATGGATCACTCAAATTTTGGAGTATGATCTAACTATAAAAACCATAAAGCTAGTAAAAGGTCAAGGATTAGCTAAGCTTATAGCTGAGTTCAATTGTAAAGTGCTAGGCATCAACTCGGTTTTGGAAATACCAAGGGAGAATCCACAAGAACCTTCAAAAAATTCAAATGAGGAGAATCCACAATAACCTTCCCAAAATTCAAATGAGAATAATCCACAGGAGCCTTCTGTCTATGCAGAAGGGGATAATCCACAAGAACCTTCGCAGCATCTTGGAGAAATGAATCCACATGAACCTTTACCTTCAAATCAGACCATTTATGTACATATTGATGAGAAATTTCTTTTATCAAATTGGTATCAAGATATTGTGAATTTCTTTATTCTTTGTGAATGTTCTGTATCATTTTCCAAAAGTCAATGTAAAACTCTAGAATTGAAAGAAATCAAATACTATATCATAAATGAAAATATGTACTGGAAGGACCGACACAATATCTTGTTATTATGTTTAACAAAATCAGAGACCGAAGGGATCATTGATCAGTTTCATGCAGGATTTTCTGTATGACATTATGCTTGGAGAGAAACAACATATAAGATATTAAGGACAGGATTTGATTAGCCAACATTGTTCTTACAAATAGGAGCAAAGGTCAGAAGTTGTGTCCCTTCGCATATGTTTGCTGGTAAGAAAAATTGCCAGCTCTTCCACTAATCCCAATACTGGTCTCAACACCTTTTCTCTAATGGGGATTAAATTTTATTGGAGAGATTCATCCTACTTCAGGCAATCAACATACATGGGTCCTCACTGTAACAAACTACTTTACTAAATGGATGGAAGAAATTCCAGTAAGAAATGCTACTGATGCAATAGTGATCATATTAATTGAAGAAAACATTTTATCCAAGTTTGGGTGCCCAAGCCAGATTGTTACTGACAATGCCACAACATTTTCCAGTTTTAAAATGATTGAGTTTTCTAGAAATATCAAATTTTGTTACACCATTCAACTCCATATTATCCTCAAGGTAATGGTCTTGCAGAAACATCTAATAAAAGTTTGGTAAAGGTTATCAGAAAAAATTTAGCAGATCATAAAAAGAGCTAGGAAAATCATCTAATTTATGCAGTCTGGGCCAATAGGATTACTCCAAAGAGATCTACTGGAAAATCTCCTTTTCAGTTAGTCTATGGGAAAGATACAATTTTCCTTACCAATTTGGCTTTCCCTGTTTTAAAGTTTCCGCAGGATATAACTGATGAGCCTGATGATTTTTCAAGGAGGATAAATCAAATCATTGAACTGAATGAGAACAGAGATGAATTCCAATACAAATTGAAAAAATATCAAAATAAAATGAAGAGCTTGTTTGATAGAAGAGATAGGGAAAGGGACTTCAAGGAGAGAAATTTGGTTCTAATATGGGATTCCAAAAGAGAAGACAAAGGAAAACATGGAAAGTTTGACAACCTATGGTTTGGGCCTCTAGCTATTGCTAAAGTAAAAGGGAACAACTTGTGTTACAAAATCTAGAGGGAAAATGTTCCACGTTTCCTATTAATGGAATATTTCTCAGGCATTATATTCAGTATTGAGAAGTTGAAGTACATATTACTACCATCATTGTAAAAAGTATGGTTTTATTTTACTTTTCAACTGTCAATATGATTTTTACAACAAAGACTCCATAGCTCGAGGAGAAGGAACATGGATATGCAAGTTTTATGCATTCTACAGGAGAAAACAATTCCCAATTGGAGCCGATGTTGTAGGTCTTTTATTTTTGATAAGTTAGCTATTAGTTGAAAAGAATCAAAATGCCATAGAAAAAATGATAAGTTAGGATATGGACCAAAAAAAAAATTTGAAAATAAAAAATGTGAGGATTTATTGTTATTTCAAGTCCATATCATAAAAAAAGATAGAGTAGTTGCTCTAAAAAAGGAAGGAAAATAAAAAAATGTTAGATAAGCAATAAAATGAAATATTTTCTTTAGAAAAATTAATTAAGGCTACGATTTCAAACGCACCTTTTAAAATGTTGTTTAGTTTAAAAACAATGTTTAAATCCTTCATGAGGGTTCAAATTAATAAACATGACCGCTTTGCAAATAGTCAATAAATATGATTTGCTGTAAACGACGGAGACGACAAAAAGTCAAATCAAGCACTGAATAACCATCTGACACCTTTCAATGGATAGGATTCACTCAGCCCGGATCAATGGTGGAGGAAGCTTTTCGGCCCCCGTTCGGACATTTGTCATTAACGCGAGGGGGTGGTGGTATGAAAAGAAGTTTTAATGGCTACCATTTCTTGCTACGTGGCATTCCCGTAGCATTTCGGGCCCCAAGATCTCAAAACCGAAAACCACTGCACCACCCCCAAAATCCCCGCCAATGGTTTTCCTCCATCCAACTATTGACCTTATTCCTACGCCATGCCATAGACCCATTATCTCTTCCTCCATTCACAACCCTCAATGTCACTAGTCCATTATATCTCACCCGTTCACCACCCACCACGTCGCAAAGCCATTGCACCCTACACTCCAAAGCCATTACCTCCCTCAACTAACCGTTTAATCTCTCGTTAGACATTAATTCTTGATCCTCTGCAAATTAATTGCCTACGGCTAGATTTAAACAACAAATTAAGCCTGATTTCATTTATAAATACCCCATTGCTCTACATTTTACCACTTTCTTGCTTCCATCCTATCACCTAAAGTCTTTTTTCGCTCTGTGTATTTTCCCCTATTATCTGTCTTTTAATTGAAGCAGTTTCCAAATCCCTTACCCACAGAAAAATGGCTTCTAAGGCTAAAACACAAAAAGTTGTCGAAGAAGGAAATCCATCTACAACATTGCTTGATTTGGGTCACCTTCCCCTTGTAGGCTCCCTATTCAAAGGTACTAACTGTGAATGCGAATTCGATTTCCATGAATTTCATTTATGGTTAAAGCAGAAATATGTTGATAAAGAGGATCCCATTTGTTTTTTGGAGACACTTTTTCCGTTGTACTCCTTTCCTAAGACTCATCGCTTCCTTGATTTAATCACTTGGTGTCAAGCCAGGTATGATCTTGTACAAAGAATAATGATGACTCAGGAAGGAAAAATCCTGAACACCATTACTACTTATAACATAAACCAAATGTTAATGATACCTCCATCTGACTCCCTCATCCTTTTCTCACCAGCAGCTCTCATAGAGCTTTATAATAAACTCAATTTCCCACAAAGAGCCCTTATCTTTGAAATTTTTCTACCTGAAGATGTTGAGTTACCCAAGAGAAATCCACCTTATCCATATTCTATGTTCCCTGAAGCCACTAGACATAGTATCTCCATGCTATCATACCTCCTAGGCTATGAAAATGATCAATATGTTGAAGAATCCATCCTTGGATTCTTTTCCATTTTCAGCAAAGAATATCAACTTGCTTTCATGTATAATTATAGCCAATTTCTGGCTGATAATATACATGAACAATTTATGAATTTCACCACTCAAGGAGTTTTCATATATCGGTCAGTCATAATCCATTTGATTTTGTTCCATCAAAGAGATTCATTTCCCATTCATCTTAATAGAAGATGAGAAGGGAGTGAATCAATATGTGATTCACTGGATAGCGTTAGTGAAAGCAACATCATCAAAGTTTACTTTCTCTTAGTTTATAGATTCTTTTGTACATCCAATTCTTCAGTTACTCAATAGCCAGGTAGAGCCCAAAGTTGGAGAAGAGATTAAGAAGACATTGCACTTATCAGAGCATACCAAGACTGGTGACTTATACCTCTACGAGAACTACACTGAGATTAGGATATATGATAGTGATTTGGCTCCATACAAACTCCCTAAGTATGTGCCAATGAGGATATTCTCACTGGAATACATCAAGAAGACGATAAATATGGATGAAGTCCATTTTGCCTCAAGCAAGGAAAAGTCACTGTTAAAACTCAAAGCCAAGGTAGGAACATTTATCTATAATACTAGGTCTGCAGGTACAAAGGAAGACAAACTATTGAAGAGTATGAATCTTCAGCCAAGCTTCACCTGGTCTTATGATCCTTTTGGGATCATTTCAGCCCTAAGAGTTTAGTTGAAGGCAACACCTTACAACCATAATCCCAAGCCAGAATTGGAGAAGTTTATGAACCATGAGCAATGGTCTAAAGGAACTCTCATAGAAGTAGATGAACAGGTCATATCCACTCCACAGGTAAAGACTCCAGTCACTCAAAGTAATAAAAAAAAAAGAAACAGAGAGGAAACTGAGTCAGCTACATAATTAGTTAAAGAGTACTATATACTACAAAATGAATTGAATACTAGATTGTCATTGTCAATAGGGAGAAAGGCACTAGAAATAATTGATCTTGGAGAATTGGAAGATGTTTCATTAGCAGGGACCATTGGTCCCAAACCTCCTTCTACTTCTTTAACTGAACCTATGGAGATTATTTAGTCAACTGAGACCAACTTAGCATAAGATACTAATATCTTCTCAACAATTTTGGAAATCTAACAAAAGGATGAAAGTCTTAAATCATAATTATACAATCAGTTTTGGAAACAGACACCCACTTCTCAACACAGACTTCTCCCGCCTCTAACAGTGAAAGAGGAAGGATGCAAATCACATTTTTGAAAGTTCAAATTCCATTTCCCAAATCTACAAAAGATTACAAGAACACCATATTTTTGTTTGATGTAAACCAGATACATCCTATTGACCAAATGGATTTGAATAGGCAATTAGGGGAAATGTTATTTTCAACAACGACTACAACTACCATGTCTCTTTCAAAGCTCAGAACTTCCATGTCAAATGTGCAGTCATAGCTTAAGATTGAAAAACTGTCATTTTTACCTAAAGATAACAAATTAAAGTCTTTAGAATATATTATTATCAAAATTGGATATGATCCCCAACACTGTAAAGCAATAGAAGAAATACTCCAGAAGAATAATATAGAGATAACAAATTTAAAGAAACAATTGAAATTTCCTTCAACTAAGGATCCATAGACCAAAGATATGGAATAAAATGAACAACACGGGGAGGAGATGGTGAAGCTCATTATTGAGCAAAACATATGGATCAAGAAAATGGAAGAGAAAATAGAACAAATCCTCAAGGAAAAAGTGGTAGCACAACTTGTTGTGACCTCAATAACAACAATTACTATAACAAGTACATATCTAAGCTCATCTCCTACTAACGTTGCTTCATCTTCAGCAACAGTTGAAACATTGAGGTTATCACAGGATTTATAGGTACAAAAACAACAAAATGAAAAGCTACTCCAAAAGTTCCAATCCTTGGAGTCACAGAAGGTAAAGAATGACACCTTATATGTAGAGGAAATGAAAAAATCACATAGGTTAGAACAACCGGTATAATAACTAGAGATTAAGAATCTAATGGCAGACACTTTGGCCCAGGCCAAAGAGGACACTTGGTTATATATCAGCCTCTCCATAGTAGAAATATGGCCGTCTATTCAAATTATTTTTGAGTAGTACGAATTGATTGCTAGATGCAGGACAAAGATAGATAATCAACGGGCAACATTGAGCACAAACCCCAAAGAATGAGTATGGATGATCAATGTACTAAACTTCAAGACAAGGCAATAGTTACAAGAGATAAATATTCGAGATATGACAACTACTATTTTGGAAATTAAGAAAGTCTTAATGAAGAATAATTTATTGACTCAACTCAAAGCAAAGTGTCAATCTTTGAACATTGTAGTCAAAAGGTTTCATTCTAAATTCAATATTTTGTAAAAGAAAGGTCTACCAGAGTTAGTGACATCACATGATCAGCTAGTAAAATTGGATGATTACTATGAAAGATTATATACTATTGCAGCAGATAGTAGTCAACTTGTGAACGGAGGTGGGATCAATTGTGTGCAACAGTTGATTAACTCTCCATCCCAACAAGAAGGCAACACAATAATTTTTGAAGAAATAATCATCAACAACTCCCTACCTAATAGGGACAGGTCATTCAACAGTTTTCTTTTCCTATTTTCTTTCAAGCTATTTTTGTAATCAGTTTAGGATATTTTGTTTACTATCCAAACTGGTATAAATAACTCTCTTCTATGAGTTATTAAAGGGTGTTACCTTTGCATAAGAAATTTGGTGAATAATTGATGTACAAGCTATTTCTAGATCACTGATAATAAAGCAAAGGATTATGAATTTGATATCATACGGTTTCGTTTTCTTCTGTAACTTTTTCATGTGTTTCATTCATTATGTTAATTCTACATATGGTTAAGTTTTACATAGATATCAGGTGAGAATAAATGTGTTAAAATGATTCTTAAAATTCCTTCTGAAGTTATTATTATAAATAGATTGAGATATTGAACTGTTTGTGTGAAAGGATCCCTCTAAATCATAAAATTGTCAGTATCTAATGTAATTTTAAGCATATTTTGTTTAACTTTTGAACATTGGTCAAAGGTTTTCCCACTTATGATGATTTATATTTCTATTTGAATTTTAAAGGAATCATATCTTCTTACTATTCTCCTGCACATTTTATCAACTTAAATCATTGTGTGAAGTTAAATAGCAGCCCTTTCGTTATTTATTAGTACTATCTAAAAAGGTTAAATACATCATTCTTATAATTTGTTTTCTGTATTGATTCTCCATAACAACCAAAACCAAAACCCCAAAACAAATATCTTAGATGCTTTGGCATGATCAATTCACCATTATCATCTCAGAGGTACAACACTCCCAACAATAGATCTTCAATCCCTCTAACCCTCTAGAATTTCGTTAATTTCCCTATATTGGTCTGTGGAGTCAGGTATAGTGGTTCTTTTTCCGTTTGGTTTTAATTTTGTCCACCTTAGAGTTTTCGATGGGACGTTTCTCACACAAAAGGATGACATATTGCCTTCTCAAGTCTTAATCGTTTACACGGAAGTTAGTGAGTCTTTGGTTCTAGCTTGTAATGGTTTCAGTGTCTCTTCTTGTCAAGAACCATTCTTTCGAAGGTTCCTTGACGACTTATGTATAGAAATTGTAGTGGGCAAGTTTAAGTTAGGTGTCATCTTGCACTAGACATTTTGAGTCTTAGATGAGCTCCACTCTCTAGTTTGATGTAATAGTCGGTTCAGTTGGTCTTTCCCAAGTTTTGTTGTCTTGTTGTCCGAATCGTTTACAGGTATCAAATTCTTATGGCACCTTAGGAAAGATTGTCTAGTGGCACTCAAGGCTTTCTAAGGTTGTCTTCGTCCAAACACTATAGGTTATTTAGGTGGGAATCTGTTGTAAATTTCTTTCATGCTGTTTCTATGGAAGTGAGAATGGAAATATGCACTCTCAAAGCTAAGGAGTGTTGAGATCATATGTATAACCCAAATACTTAAATTTGAGGTGGTAATATCAAATGGGTGCTAGACTAAGGAAAGTTGAGGAAGAGGGGACTATATTGTGTGCACTCTATATCAACACAGAGAGATGGAGACTCTTGCTAATATGGTGCTTCGGGATAAACAGGTTGATAACTATAAACTCTTTGGAAAAAAAGAGGAGTTGAAGAGGATATTGAGGGACATCCTTTATGATATGGATGATATTGGAGTGCTTTATAGTCTTGTACTTACTCAAACTCTTTGGAAACCAAGAGGAGTCGAAGAGGATATTGAGGGACATCCTTTATGATATGGATGATATTAGAGTGCTTTATAGTCTTGTACTTACTCAAATACTCTTGAGAATGAGGAAGTGGTTATCAATGTTCCACCTATCAACATGGGCAATGCAAACTCCTCTCAAGATTACTTGGTGATCATCTTGGACTAATAAATCCATCTCTTACTTCGTTAATGTCTTCTCAGTTTGAGAATCACTGGTTGTTTCTTGGTTCTTAGTACTATCATCTACTTCTTAGTATGTTAAAGGTGGCTAGTTCCTAAAATCATATGTCATTATCTATTATTATTTGTAAGACTCAAAATCCACCACTTCAAGGTTAACAGTTAGGTAGTGCAAGTTACTTATCATTTTACCAGCGTTATACTCATTATTAGACCAAGTTAACACTGTTCTTCAAATATTTACCAATGCAATTTTGTTTTTTTGGATATTAATAGAAATCAAGAGTAAATTAAAAGAAACAAAATAAATTTAAACCTCTAAAACACTTTTAAAATACTCAATTTCTAGGAACTACATACTTAAAACTTAAGATTTTAAAATTATTCCACCAATATTTTCATAAAACTCACTAATTAGAAAAAACACTTCTACCAATTCAAATAATGCAGAAATGATAATAAAAATTCAGAATTTTCATTAATTTCATTAATTAAAAAAAAAACTTCTACCAATCCAAATACTGCAGAAATGATAATAAAGAGGCCATGTAAATTAAACTATTTGGGTCAACGACAAGCATCATGAACATGTCTCCCCTCAATATTTTATGTTCATCCAATAAACTATAACACTAATTGCATCGTTGGCCAAATGTAAATTATTTAATCTGAACCCTCGTCCAATAAATTGACATTCCAATCACGAAGTGGGGACTAACACAACATTACAACAAAAGCCAGAAATCTATGAATCATCACGAGTCCCGTACTGACCATAGGCTACTTAATTTCTATATCTAATGGACGGGCATGATGCAGCTACCTCAGGGAGGCTTAGTCACAACGCCAGTGAAAGAGATCGGCGAAAGAAATTGAATGCACTCTACTCTCACCTGCAATTATTGCTTCCTAACACAAATTCAAAGGTGAAATTCCAACAATTTGAATTTGAAACATTTCCAAATCCCTACAAGAAATTAGTTATAGTTAAAATTCTCCAAACATGAAGTATTCGTTTGTTCAGTGGCCGAATTCTTCCGCTTTCAAAAATCTCGATTGACTAGCATTATTAATCGGTTTATCATTTGGCAAAGCTTTCCAGCGGAAACTATACAATCCCACTATTGTTTGTGAAGCTCTAAACTACATTTCTCAATTACGCAATCAAATCAAAGAACTAGGTAGGCAACGTGACGAATTGCTAAGTACCAAAAGGATTTCTGAGTACTCAGTCTTGACAATACCTCGTAATTCGAAATTCAGTCGGAATTCAGCTCACAGTAACTCTCCGATCATTACAATAAATGGATCTTTTGAGCGCCCAGATCAGCTGGCGATTACAATTATTACGTGTAATGTTGGCGGGCTCGTCTTCTCTACTCTCTTGTTCTTGTTCGAACAATTAGGGATGGACGTCTTCAATGCTTCAATGTTTGGTGCTGGAGAAAATGTGTGTTACAGTATTCACCTACAGGTCAGTCCACTCATTTATTTTTATGTTTGTTAATATTTTGCATATATTATTTTTAACAGTATCGTGGATTGTGTTTCAGATAAAGGCGAAAAACATAGTGGACTTGGACACTTGTTCTGCGTAATACGATTATGTTCTTGTCTTTGTCGTCCGAGAAAAGAGATGAAATCTGAAAACAATGTGAGTGGGTTGACTTGCGACAAACAAAAATCCGTAACATTCATCTTTGATAGGAAAATTGTAACCATGATTGTAACTTGTTGGAGATTTTTGTAAAATCTCAAAAACACAAACACAAAAATAAAACAGAAAGAGGCAATGTTTTGTTTCATTTACTCCAAAGGATCTTTTGTGCACAGGGAAGCTTTAAAAAAAATTACTGAAGAAGAGAGAGTATTACACACCCATAAAACTTTGTATTCATTAAAATAAAATGTCTCATACAAAATTCAACCTCTTTCACTCAGAGGGATTCACCTAAAGAAATTTACCAACAAAAGTTACTCTGTCTCCTCATTTTAAGCTGTGTGAAAATATCATTTATGTTTATTGCTGTAAAACAAACTTTTACATATAACGCAGTAAAAATTTAAATCACATTATGCGATTTGCATATTACAAAAACTTGATCTTCATTTTTCTTTGCCTTCACTCTCGCACTGCTGCTGTGCAAACTTCAGTTCATTTCATAAGCCCACTTTTACATTTACATCAGTGTGTGTGTTTTTCACCTACACATTGCTTCCCCTAATTTTCTTACTCTCACTACTGTGCGTGCTACTTCTTCATTGCAGAATGGTCAACACGAAAAAAACAAAAGCATAACACATACTATGCGTATGCAACTACAAAAACAAAGAAAATTACATTACGTATATGACCATACTCCTGTACATATTAAAAACATTAAAATTTAAAAACATTTACCTATGCCCATACCTCCTTAAGAAAAAAACATTAAAATTAAAGGCTTTACCAATATCCTACGAACCAGAATAAATAACATTAATTACTTCACTGAAATAAACGACGGTCAACCCAAAAATTTACGCAATGTCATTCCCTAGAGGCCTGAATGCAGCTTTGGAATAATCGGACGATGGACAATCATCCTCGCAATCGAACGGTTCATGTCAATATCGGGAGAGCATTTTTTTGTTGAACTTTACGTCTCGAGATTGTCAGAGATGGTGACGTATGGGGAGAGCCACGCGTCAACACTATATTTTCTCTGGTCTCTTGTGTACGAAAACTGCCTTCACGCAAAAGCGGTCCGAGAAACATCAAGGTGGTTTGTGGTTTTGCTGCGGTGGTTTTGAGGTGCGTAGTTGAAATTAGATTTCAACACTCCCCTTTAATTTCAACTGCTGGGCATTCAGTCATACTGAGACACTTCCTTAAAAATTTAAAGCTTTTCTCATCCAATGGCTTTGTCAAGATATCTGCAACCTGTTCTTGAGTCCTGCAATGTTCTAGGACAATTTCTCCATTGTTCACCAATTCTCTGATGTAGTGAAACCTTGTATCAATGTGTTTCGTTCTCTTATGAAACACTGAATTCCTTGACAATGCAATACTGAGATATTGTCACAAAAAATCACTGTCGCTTTTGCCTTCTCTTGGCCTAAGCTCCTCAACATCCTTCTCATCCAAACTGCTTGACATGCTGCTGCTGTAGCTGCCACATATTCAGCGTCTGCTGTAGACAATGCTACAATGGACTGCTTCTTAGAAGCCCATGAAATGGCTCATGAACCCATATGAAAAACATAACTGGAAGTGCTTTTCCGATCATCAACACTTCCAGCCCAATCACTATCAGTGTATCCATCCAAATCTGAATGTTCTGAGACATTATATAAAATTCAAAACATTTTGATACCTTTGACATACCTCAAAATTCTTTTTGCTCCCTGCCAATGTGCCTCTTTTGGCCTCTCCATGAATCTGGAAATTAAACTAACAGCATACATAATGTCAGGCCTAGTTGCTGTTAAATACATAAGGCTGCCTACAATACTCTTGTACAAACTAGGATCAAAATCCTTG
>APFE031409294.1:99526-127141 GCA_000404065.3 Pinus taeda | reverse complement strand
TTCTTTTAGCTACACCATTCTGTTGGGGATTATAAGGCACAGTTGTTTGATGTTTAATCCCATGTTGGCGAAGATAGTGTTCAAATTCATTTGATGTATATTCTTTTCCATTATCAGTGCGAAAAGACCCAATATGAGATTGTGCATCATTTTCAATCATTTATGAAAATTCTTGAATGTTAAGAAAGCATCAGATTTGTTCTTCAATAAATAAACCCAACACATTCTGGTGTAGTCATCAATAAATGTCATGATATATTTATTTCCATTTGCAGAAGGAACAGGCATTGGACCACATAAATCTGAATGAATAAGTTCAAGCTTCCTATGTGCTCTTGAATGTGAGTCATGAAAGGACTCTTTGCTATGCTTTCCTCGAATGCAAGCATCACATTGCTTAAGTTTTCTAGGAATTGTAGGCAAATCAGCAACACCATTTTTCTTCAATAAACGGAGACTGTCATAGTTTAAATGTCCAAATCTAGCATGCCATAATAAACTTGATGGAAGTGTACCTTCTTCATGATGAGAAATATATGAGAAATGTTGTGCATGAGCAGATGTTCCTTGCAGTTTGAAAAGTCTTTCTTCTTCTGTTCCCCTCATGACAAGTGAGTGATCAGATGCTTTTCTCACCTCAAGCTTGCCATCAAACATATGAATGGAGTGACCTTGCTAGCGGATGTGGACCAAGGACAACAAGTTTCTCTTGAGCTGTGGGAGATATAAAACATGATCAAGAAGAAATTCTGAGAGACCAGGCAGTTTAAGCCTGATTATGCCAAGTCCCGATGGCTTGATTTTTGACTGATCTGCAAAGTATACTACTCCATCAACATTGTCAGTGAAATCCTCAAAAAAGTCTTTTTTATGAGTCATGTGACAGGTTGCTCCTGAATCAAGCAGCCAATCATTTTTCTAGGAAGCAAGTGAAGTGTTAAACAAATCTTCATTTACTCCAATGTTACATTGTGCCTCAATATAGTGAGTGGATTCAGGTGCTTTACCCTTGTCTATATCATCGGTTTTACCTTTCTGTTGGTTTCTTCTCTACTCAATTTTGTCCCATGGTAGCTTGCATGTAGAGGCATCATGTGATCCATTTCTTTTGCAACGAATACAATGTAAATCTGCCCTTTCTCCTTGAGAATGTCTGCCCCCCTGCCTCTGAAGTATCTTCCTCTTCCTCTTCGTCCACCTCTTCCTCTTGTAGAATCTTGAGCAAGATATTTTTCTTTATTAGCCAGGCATACAGTCTCTTCAGAAGATTGAGGGACTGTCTTCTTTCCAAAGGCTTTTTCTCTTTCAAAAAACTTTTTCACAAGAGAGTCAAAGGTTATATCCTTGAGATTTCCATTTGCTTGCAAAGACTCAAGATAATTGGAGTATGTAGGATAAAGTGCTTTGAGAAAAGCAATAAGAGATATCCATATCAACTTTAGTGGATTTGATATCATGCATTATAGACTTTATTTCAGATGTAAGAGCAAGAGGATCATTATTTTGCAGTTCAAGAGTGAAGAGTTTAATGATAAGTTGGAGGACTTCAAGTGCAAAATGTGTCATAGAGTTCTTTCAGCTTTTGTAAAGCTTCAAAGGAAGTTGAATATGATGAAATGTGGCGACTCACCTCCTTATTTACAGATGCTGCGATTAATGCATACGCTTTGTTGTTCTTGTTTTCCCAGATGGCGAGCTCTTTGTCTGATGTAGGCTTTTTTGGGTCATTGTCTCCTTCTCCGACACACACTCCTTTCCACAACTCATTGAAGATGAGGGTGTGTTTTACCATCCGGGACCAGTCAGGATAGTTCTCCTTGCCAGTGAGAACTATTCCTATCATAGAGATGATTGAATGCATTCTGTAAAAAATTACTTCTGCTGATATAAAAAAAAACTTTTGCTGATAGACTAATACTTCTGATGGCAAAAAAAACTCTTATGAAAAAAGACTTCTGCTGCTATATAGTCAATTTTTTTGCTGTTATCCTTGGCATCTAAAAGTATGAGAAACTTCTGCTGTTATACCATTTAAATATATCTCTTTACAGTCACACAACGTTTCAATCACCAGCTTTTCAATCACTATTTAAATATATCTCTTTATATGTCAGACAACATTTCAATGTTTCAAATATATCTCAGTGTTTCAAATACATATCCACTCATAATAGTGACATATCGAAATTGCGCTATCCATATATCAATCAGCCTTTAAAATAGTTTATATCACCATGTGCGTTTCTTCAAATAGCAGTTAGAGACATAAAACATCGTTTCCTTTTTGCTCATTTCCGCATATATCAAACAACGTTTTTTTTGTTTGTTTCAACATTAGTACATATGGATGCCTGTGGGCACACACCAAGGTTTCAACAACAACTACATTTTGATATCAAACAGACTCAAAAGTAATTGATACCACCGTAATTGAAACCACTGTAATTGATACAACTGATACCACCATAATTGATACCATCGTTCTACCGTTCTACCCCGAGGGAATTCACAGGCCTATGCAATAAACCATTAGTCAGAGCTCAAATGAGCAGCCAAGTGCTAAGCACCAAGCCAACGAGGAGAGGTGAGCTTAGTGTGCACGACACGTCCCATGATTTATTCAACTTCTCTCGGCCAGATTCGAAGCTATAACCATAACCTACGGCTTTCAATAATCCAACCAGATGGAACAGTGCATGTTGCAGCCAAGAACGCCGAGTCATGAACCCCGCATCTTCATGGTAACTACTTATTTGTGTAATTAAAAAATAAATTGCAGATATCAAACTCAACAACGTTTTTTTTTTAATACAGATATCAAACTGCGTTTTTCTTTAGATACATATCAGCTCAATACAACAGCGTTACCTTCAGGCACGCGTTTCTCTATCTCAGATGTTTGGTATGCAGCTTCAGGTAGCGTTTCTCTCTCTTAGACGTTTGGTATACAACTTCAGGCAGCGTTACCTTCAGGCAGGCGTTTCCTTCAGGTGTTGGACAGAGGAGCAGAAGACAGGCAGTGGACAGAGGAGTAACAAAGCAAGGTTAAAAAAAAGAACCTAGGACCTGTGCTCTGATACCATGTCAGGCCAGGCGTAACTCCAGAAAACTGATTCGTTTATTCATTTAGCCAACTATCTATTATATACATGAATGTGATTGTTCAATTCATCTTCTCGATGACTGTTCACATTCAATTCCCCCAATCACTGAGGATTAGGTGTCAACAAATTTCTCCAATATTGTGCTGCTCCTAGGAAGCTTCTAACTTTCGTAGCAGATTTTGGTTTAGGCCAATTTACAATGACTGCAACCTTAGAGGGATCTATCTTCAATTCACCACCCCCTACAATATGACCCAAATAATTCAAACTTGTTTTGCCAAATTCAAATTTTGAGAGCTTAACATAAATATTTTCTCTTTTCAAAACATCTAGAGTCTGCTTAACATGCTTTAAATGTTCTTCCCATGTTTTACTGAATATAAGAATGTCATCCAAATATACAATGACAAAATCATCAAGAAAAGGTCTGAGTACATTATTCATTACTCTCATGAAAGTAGCAGGAGCATTAGTTAAGCCAAAAGGCATAACCAACCACTCATACAATATCTACATTGTTTTGAAAGCAGTCCTCCATGCATCTTGCTATGCAAATCTGACCTGATGATAGCCACTATGCAAGTCCAACTTGAAAAAATAAACAACTTCTTTTAACTAATGTAATAGATCATCTATGAGAGAAAGAGGATAACGATTTTTTATCGTTATTTTATTCAGTGCTCGGTAATCAATTCACATTCTCCATGAGGCATCTTTCTTTCTCACCAAGACAATTGGAGACCCACAAGGCGATGTGCTAGGTCTTATGAACCCTTTTTCGAGCAGCTCCTATACCTGCTTCTTGATTTCTGCATTCTCTAAAGTAGACAACCTGTACATTCCGATGTTAGGCAATGGAGCATCTTGTTGCAAATTAATATCATGTACTATTTCCTTTTTGGGCGGCAGACCTTTAGGTTCTTGAAATAATATATCATATTCTGAAACAACTTTTTCTAAATCAGCTTGCTATTTAGCATTACAACCCTCAAATACATTTGTTATATCAAGTTTTTTTTCCTTTACAACCATCAGTAAATTTTTTTTCATGAATTTACAATTCTTTTCATCTGACCTGAGTTTATGAAAGTATAATTATTCTTGAGTTTATGAGCTCTTACAATATATTCGATTCCATCTTTAATGAGTTGATACTTTTTTTCAGCTCTATAGAAAATAGCTTTTCTATCATACAAGTAAGGACTTCCTAAAACAATTCCACATATATCCAAAGGAACAATATATAACTCAACCTCATCTACAAATATTGACCCAAAAGAAAACCTAAGTTTACATTGTCTAGTCACTTGTAGCTGTGCTTTATCACATAACCAACCTAATGGACATGGCTTTTTGTGAGGTGTGGTTAGTAATCCCAACTTCTTTACAATTGCTTCAGAAATTAAATTTACTTCTGGGCCACTTTCAAACAAAGTATCAACCTTTTGATGCTTGAAAACAACTCTAATATGAAAAAGCTCATGTTGTTTCTTCTCATTTTCTTCATTATTAGTAGATTGTGCAGAATTACTAGTAAATGCTTCAAAAATTTTACCTTTTATACCTGTGGCTGCAATTGTTGTTTCATCTCCTGAGTCTGACCCCAAATCCTTTTGAATAGTTGCAGCAGTCTTCTTCTTCTTTTCATCATACTTCTTGGGTTTCAGCTCTGGATGCAAATTCCAATAGTATTCATCATTATGCCCATCCTTCTTGCAGTGGGTGCATGAAGGTTTGGTTTTTTATTCAGTATTTCTCTTCCTCTCTTTCCATTTCTATTTTCTTTTCTCCTTATTCTTGCTTGCAATGGGTTTTGATGATCCCCCAACTTCTGGATTCACATTATTACCTCTCGCCTCTATATGTGTAGCTTGAATATATACCTCATCTATGCTAGCGGGATTAAACATGAGGATAATGTGCCTTAAGTAGCTATGTAGACCACCTATATACTTTAGCAGAGTTTCAGGTGAGTCTAAAGAAATTCCCAGAAACAAAGCTCTTTTCCTAAATTCTTGAGTGTAATTTTGTACACTTTTCCCTTTTAGTTGGCGAAGAGTTTGCCATCTTATCATGGCTTGCTGCATATAGGCTAGTGGATATAATTTCTTTTTAATTGTAGAAACAAATTCACTCCAGATAGAAAGAATCTTACCATGTTTCTTCATGTCAGCTTGCGTCCTGCCTTTCCACCATACCAAGGTCATGCCTCCAAGGCGTACTCTGGCCAGCCGAATCTTACTACTATCTGAATCAATGCTCTACACTATGCGATAAACACTAATATGTCTAATCCAATTATCCAACTTCTCTGCATTCAACTCTCCATCATATATTGGTAAATCAAATTTAACATCTAATTTAATCAAAGATCTCTTCTTTTTGTTTTTAGGCATATTAGGAGGAGTGAGAAGTTTTTCTTCTTTCCCTTTTCCTTTAGAGTGTTCATGGAGGAGAGATTCTTATGCTCCTTTATCTCGTTTGGAGTTTGATGCATCTTCCTCTTTACATTTCTTAAATTCTCTAAACATTTCCTCTACCATGGCTCTCATGGTCATGAAACTATCCATAAACTGAGGGTCTAATTCTAAGGGATTTTCTTCTGACGTTTTCCACTTAGGATAGATTCTTCCAATTTTAGGGTTAGTTTCAACCAACTCTCTTTCTCCTAATCTAAGCTTTGATCTAGTTAGCATTCAAAAACAAAATCTAGCACAAGCTTGTCTAACCTTAGTAACCTAGAGCTCTGATACCACTTGATCTGGAATTTATCCATGACAAAGAATTAAAGGTATTACAGACTCATGTGCATGGATGTGCCTATGTTACTTTATGCAATGGTTCCATAAGATTGCGAAATACATAAACACTTAGGCAGTTAGAGAAAACATAACAAGAAAACATGTAAACACAAGAAGTTTAATAAGGAGTTCACCTAATGCTCCTGGGCTTCGTCTCCTGGTCCAGCCTTCAGTGGTGGTATCTCTATTATGTTTTCAAAGTAAAGATTTTACAACAGTGAGCTCAATTTGAGTCTCACTAAATAGATAAAAATCATTAGGATTGGACTTGGATTCTTCAAGTCTCTAGAGTACACAGACTCTCCTTACTAAAACTCGACCTCTATTGGTTACAGTGGTAGGAGCCCAATCTGAGACTCATACATGACATGCCTATGCCGAGGAGTTCGCTTGAACCTCTCAAGCCTTATTTGGAGTACACAGACTCTCTGACTCTCTTTGGCTCTGTCTGGCTTGATGCTACCTTCAAATCAGTTCGGCTTCTTCTCTCTATTCTTTGCTCTTAGCTTTAGTGTCTAACTAAATCTCCTCTTTGTTTTCTGCTTCTGTCAGTTCATGGATTTTAAAGCTAGTCCGTTTTTTGAATGTTCGTTTTTGCTTCCTAGCATTCTAGTTTTCCTGCCTATGTGCATTCAAATTCCCTTGTTCTGCATCATCATCACCGTGTAGCACATCACAGGGAGGTGGCTACCTATTCTGCAACGGGTGAGTGTGGCAGATTCCTTGGACAAATTTGAACGGTCATTATTATCGTTTGCTCCAAGATCGTGTGTGACAACGAATATTTTGCCAACTCATCGTCCACGTTGGACTTCAAATCCCATGTAATCTTGCTTTATAACCTTGTCAAATCTGGCCATTTATCAAGATGCGACTCTCCTGTTGATTTGGGCCCCCCAAATCCTATGGTCGTTGTTCATATCGAGCGAGTAAATAGCATGACGTTTACCCATCTGATGTGAGCAGTTTTCTCTCTTTTATGTTGGACGCGTGTCACTCAATGTGTGGCATCAGTCGGGACTCGGTTGAAACTCCTTACCGCCTCAAGGCCTTCTCATATCTTGCTAGTTTTGGGGAATCCCACTCTACAGAACTGAATTAATTACTTTTCCACATTTCATAGTCATTATGGGTCCGGGTGCTTGGGGCTTTCCTTCACTAAGGGGGACACCCTAGCACTAATCACGTATCAGAAACTACCCCTGTTTCTTGAATTAGCCTCTAGTTTTGCCAATTTGTGCTAGCGCATGTTACCATGGGTCAACAGTTTGCACGCTCGACTGAGGGTCCTCATTGCTCTGCACTGATCACAAGTTGCAACTATCATGAGGATTCTTTCTGATAGCTCGATCTTTCTAAGACTTGAATGTTTTGGCATAATTTGAAAGAGTTTATGAAAACTTAGAGAGTGTTTAGGATCCAATTTGGATCAGTAATTCCAGGAATAAATTGTGTTTTTGTATTAAGAGAAAACATGGATATATACAAAGAGAGCGAGACTATTAGGATTCACCTCCCAATATATTTTCATCTTCCAACATCCTTTATTTTCAATGTAAAATATTTATGACTTTTCCTAATCCTAAAGATTAGATGTCAACATTCCCCCCCTTAATTTGAAGGGATGTTGGTGACTCCGAGCATCATTGTGAATCTTTCAAACTTTTCTCTTCAAAGCTCTTTGTTGATGATGTCTGCAATCTTCTCATTTTTGGAACAATGTTTTAGGTGGATTGTCTTGGCCTCAACATGATGTTAAATTAGATGATATTTTGTATTGGTGTGCTTCGTTCAATCATGGAACTTTGGGTTCTTGGCCAACTTTATTGCAGAAGAGTTATCAATCAAAGGAGGAGTTGAATGCACTTTCTTCTGATGCAAATCCTCAAGAAATTTCCTTAAACACACAATTTCCTTTGTTTCTTCAGCTATTGCCATATATTCTGCCTCAGTTGTGGAATATGTTGGAACTAACTCTTTGTGTGACTTCTAAGAGACAACTCCTAATCCAAGACTCATAACATAACCTCAAGTAGATATTCCACTTTCTTTATGTCCATCAAAATCTGAATTAGAGTATCAAATGAAGCTGAAGTCATCCACTTGTATACTTCGATCCAAAGTCTTGAGTTCCCTTGAAGTACTTTAGAACTATTTTTGTAGTAGAGAAATGCCCCTCATAGGGATTTTTCATAAACCTCGTCAGGATTCCAATTGCAAATAAAATATATGGTATGGTAATAGTCAAGTAGTTGAGACTTTCTATGAGTTTTTTGTACTTTGTTGCATCCTCAAATTCTTTTCATTTAGTGCACGTGAGATTTAAATTCTATTCCATTGGAGTAGTTAAAAGATTGCATTCAGCCATGTGAAACATGTACAATAGATCTCCAATGTACTTCTTCTCTTTTGAGAGAGGAATATAAAATTCAGATGTTGGCTTACTTCAATACCAATATAGTAGTGAACATAGCCCAAATCTGTCATTTAAAAATATTTCCTTAGTTCTTTATTTATGGATACAATGTAGTTCTCATTGTTCCCTATTATTACAAGGTCAACTACATACACCACAAGATATACAATTGTGTTTTCCAACTTTCTTGATAAACAAAGTTGCATTATCATGATCATAGTGTTTGAAATTGAGTTTGGGAAGATGCTCAATCAATTTTTCATGCTAGGTTCACGGTTCTTTTTCGAGGCCATTCAAGTATTTGAAAATCTTACATACTTTATGTTCCTAACCTTTCACAATAAATCCTTTTGGTTGGGACATAAAAATATTCCTTAGGTATTAAGGCATAACAGATGGAACCAAAAACCATGAGATGCCTCAGTGAATGAATGTGGCCATGCCACATTTCATAAGCATTCTTGTTTTTTATAGCATGGAATCGACACCTATTTTTTATATACACAACACATATAAATGCATTAGACCAAAACATCAGCTTAACTTTATTGAAAAACATCATGGAACATACCATATTTAAGATTTTCTTATTCATTCTTTTAGCTACTTTGTTTTGTTGGAGATTATAAGGAATAATTTTTTTATGTTTGATTCCATTATGGTGAAGATAGTTTTCAAATCTATTTGAAGTATATTGTTTTCCATTTTCAGTACAAGTAGAGCAAATATGAGATTTTGCATCATTTTCAATCCATGCATGAAAGTCCTTGAATGTTTCAAAAACTTCATATTTGTTCTTTAATAAATAAACCCAACACATTCTAGTGTATTCATCAATACATGTCATCATTTATTTGTTACCATTTGCACAAGGAACATCCATTGGGCCACATAAATCAGAATGAGTGAGTTCAGGCTTTCTTTGTGCTAAGGAATGAGAATTATGAAAATAATGTTTCTTGTGTTTTCCTAAGATACAGGCATCACATTGCATAAGTTTCTTGGGAATTGTAGGCAAGTTAGGAACACCATTTTTCTTCAAAAAACGAAGGTTGTCATAGTTCAAATGTTGAAATCTAGCATGCCATAAAAGAGTTGATGGAAGTGTACCTTCACCATAGTGAGAGTTGTGTGAAACTTTTTGTGCACTAGCATAGGTTCCGTGCATCTTCATAAGTCTTTCTTCTTCTATCCTAGTCATGTCAAGTGAATGGTCTAATATTTTTTTGACCTCAACCATGCCATAAAATATTTGATTGGATTAACCTTGTTGGTGGATGTGAACCAAGGACAACAAGTTTCTCCTCAACTCCAGGAGGTAGAGAACATCATGTAGAAGATAATCTAGAAGACGAGAGTGTTTGAGCGTAATGGTGCCAAGCCATGATGACTTGAGTTTTGACTTATCTATAAACTAAATTGCTCCATCAACATTGTCGGTGATTTCTTCAAAGAAATCTCTTCTAAAATTCGTGTAGCAAGTTTCTCCTGAATAAAGCAACCAAGCATCATTCCATGAAGCAAGTGAAGCATTAAATAAGTCTTTAGTTACTCGAACGCTGCAATGTGCCACATCATAATGAGCGAACTTGGGTTCTTTACCTTTCATTTTATCTGATGATTTTCCTTTCTCTTTATCCCTTTCCAATCTAATCCCATCCCATGAGAGCTTACATGTGGAAGCATCATGACCATTTTTGTTACACTGTATTCAATGAAGATCAAAACTTTCTCCTTGGAAATGTATACCTCATACTTCTAAAATCCTTCTTTCTACATCCTGTTTTGCTACCTTTACATCTAGAATAATCATGTGCATGATTCTTCTATTTCTGTGAAAGGAAGACAACTTCTCTGAAACATTGAGGATATTTCTTCTTCCCAAAAGCCTCCCCTCTTTCAACAAACTTCTTCTCAAGGGAGTCAAAGGAAATCCCCTTAAGTTTTCCACTTTCTTACAATGACTCAAGATAATGTGAATAAGTGCTATATAGTTCCTTGACATAAGCTATGAGACAAACATCCAGTTTAACTCCAGTAGCTTCAATATCATGCATTATGGCTCTTATTTATAATGCTAAGGCAAGAGGGTCATCATTTTTCAACTCAAGATTGAAAAACTTGATCATCAATTGAACAAATTCAAGCTCAAAGTGTGAGTCATATAATTCCTTTAACTTATTTAAATCTTCAGAAGCATTTGAAAATGGTGAAGTATGACGACCCACCTCCTCATTTACTAACGCTGTAATCAAGGTGAAAACCTTGCTTTTCTTATTTTTCCAAAGGGAAATCTCCTTGTTTGAAGTGGGATTTTCACTGGCATTGTCTCCTTCTCCTTCACAAACTCCTTTCCAAAATTTATTGAAAATAAGGGTGTGTTTTATCTTCATAGATCACTCATAATATTTCCCTTTTCTAGTGAGAACTACTCTCACTATGGACATGACTGAGTGCATCATTAAAAAAAACTATCTTCTTTTGATTCCCAAAATAAATACAACCATATTTATGCCTTCTTAATAAGGTAAGAAATTGATTTAGAATATAAAAAAAATGGTTTTTAATGTAAGAATGTATTCTATGCATATAACAATCACCACTCCTAATATGTCATCACTCACCACTCATAATATATCACCACTCATGAATAACATATATGTATTCTATTCAATTCAATGCTCTTTAATGTTATACCATACTTTTGATACCATATATGCACTTTTCATAATTCAATGGTATACCACACATGTCATATACTTCATATAATATATCAACACACTTTCCATATTATACATATATACCACCTTTCAATGCATCATGTATCATGGTTTTTCAAAAATATTCAACGCATACGACACTTATCAACACCAACGAACCATGCATATCACATATATTATGGCATATCATTCACGGTGGCCATTAACCCAGAGATTTGAGAACATGGTCTATCAGTTCTCGTATATATTAGTCGTGGCATATAGCAGGAACACATGGTTGTCAACACACCATTTGTGGGTTCCAACAAAATGCACACCATATTTTCAACGGACAAGAGCATTCAGTTCACTACACCAAATTTAACAGCTCACCACACCAAATTTAGCAGTGGCCAAGATTTGTACATTCAAGCACTTATGGTTTATCAACGCATCGAGCAAATTACCATTTATGCACCATTTACATGCAGACCACAACCATCATAACCAGCGCATAGTCATGATTTTAACCAATGTTGCAGGGGTTTCCACTAGTGAAACTTTTGCACTCAATTTGTACAAGTATGAGCCAACACATGAAACACTTAATGTTCCAAATTCTAGCAGAGGGCTAGAGGATAATGGAAAGGAAAACATATGAAGGAAAATTGCAATAACTACGACACAAAAATTCTAATTTCGGACCTATGATCTTATACCATATTAGGTCAAGAAATTAACTCCACAAATGAATTGTGTTTTACATTAAGAGAAAACATGGGTATATACCAGGAGAGGGAGGCTATTGGAATTCATCCCCCAATGTCTCTTCATCTTCCAAAGTCTTTTATTTTGTAATTACAATATTTACATGATTTTTCTTATTCCCAAATATTAAGTGTCGATGTAGATAAATATTGTAATTACATTTTTAAATGTAAAAATAAAATAATTTCTTGATTTTTTTATGAAACATGTCAGTTTACAAATTTAATAGTTCAAAAATAGGAAAAATGACAAGAAATACCCTTTTTTCAATTATATTAAATATATTAAATAGAAAAAAGGCCATGTCTACCTTTGAGATTGTTGAAGATAATGGAGAGTATCCTAGAATAGGTAGAGTTGGTTCATGTAGCCTCAGGATAGGAATTAGTTTCTATTTCTTAGGATGTTGTTCTATCTTTCCAAAAACCATGTATTCTATTTAATGTGTAATTTTGATGAACAATGTAGAGCGTTCTGCAGAGCCAGACTCTCCTGGTTCAGACTCTCTTTCATAGAGTTGACTAGTGGGTTCTATTTTCTTAATACAAGCATTGCCCTTTTTATCATGGTATCGGAGCATCAGGGCTAAGGAACCTGTACGCTCGCTGGTGGGTGGTTCTTTGAACTGAAATCATCACACGTTTTGAGTGGATAGTCGCGACGATAGCATTAATACACTTCTCAAAAATTTTTTTTTGATCGTCGCACTTTTCCAGTGTACAATTGTGACGGTTGCGACTCATCTCAGAAAATTGGTGTTTTTATACAACGGTCTCAGATATTGGGTGTTTATCTACGACTAGTCTCAGAAAATTGGTGTATTTCTGTGACAGTTGCAACTAGTCTCAGAAAATTGGTGTATATCTGCAATGATCTTTTAAATCAAAGAAATTGCATGAGATAGCCAAGAACAAGGATGTCGCTGTTAGATAAGCTGAGTGAGGAAGCCAAGAACAAGGTTGCAGCTGACAACAGGAGGTTGTCTGGAGGCTGAGAAGAAAGCCATGGTGATATGTGTGTGTGCTGTGAGATCAAACAACAATGATCTGTCTTTGTCACAGATCTGGGATAAATTTAACATCTTTTACCCATCGATTTTCTTTTTTCTAAATCCCCAAGATGAATAACAACATATTTGAAGCATGCATGAATGAGCATAACAAGCTTGATGGTTCCAATTATGAAAATTGGAAGTTTAAGATGTAGAATCTACTAGAAGCGCAGAGTGCTTGGACGATTGTGAATGGGGATGAGCTGAAGCCCGATGCTGGATCAACAACAGTCCCAGATTGGGAGAAATGAGAAAGTAGAGCAAGGACAATGTTAAAGATGTCAGTGAAAGACTGCATTATACCACACATCAGAGAAGGTAAGTCAGCTAACGAGATCTGGGGAATTTTGAAGGAACTGTATGAGATCAGAAATTCAAACCATCTTTTGTTCCTCAAGAATAAGATCCTGTCCATGAAGATGGAGGAGAATGAAATGATTGCTTTTCGTAAAAAGGATTAAGGATCTGAAAACCAAATTATCAAATATTGGTCATACAATGGATGATACAGATCTTATGACCATTACAATGAATGGTGTCACTGATGATTATCAAATGTTCATCACTGGGATCAATGCAAGAGAGAAAATTCTGCACTTTGAAGAGCTGACGGGTATATTGATGTAGGAAGAAGAGAGGAGATCAACTTTGAAGACCTAGAGTGACAATCTTGCATTGGTAGTGAGGAAGAACTTCTACAAAGGGAAAGGAGGTCCACAATAACAAAACAGAGCAAGTTCACATAAACGGCCAAATCTGACTCAAGGTGTTATCACAAAATCAACCCCTAATAAGCTGCTAATCAGGAAGACTTTGAGTAACTATTTCAAACCAAACTTTTGGATGAGGCTTAGCCTCCTCAACCTGAGAGCGCTCTCTCACTGGGTTAAATATTTCAATTTAAGGATTAGATGGCTAACTCTATGGAAAAAACAAATGAAAATGTATAAATGGTTGAAATACTAATCAACAAACATCTATTAGGCTATGGAGTCTGAGCATGTTTTAGTACAACAACAAGATTAGCTTAACATGGAAGTCAAGGGATATAGAATCTTAATGTATCAGCAAAACAGAGTCATAATGCAAGTAACACAATTTATAAACACATGAAGGAAGTTAGAGCATTATCAATGAATTCTAAGTAACATGTGTTCATAGCACTGCAAGTAAGTAGATGAAAAAGGCCATGAGAAAATCAAACATTAAAACTCTCTGAATCCTGAGTAGTGAAGCCAAAATCTCTGTATTAACATAAAAACACACATTCTCTTACAATAACACAGTATGCTTGTTTCTTTCGAAAATTTCCAACCATGAGGCCTTCCACCTCTTGTCCTTTATAGAGTTATCATTACAATCTTGGATTCCCTGATCCAACATGAGGGGAATTAGAATTTCCTATCTTGGCACCTATTCATTCATATAACAGACTATTAATTACAAGTAGCGGTTATCTAACAGTCTTAGAGTCCCAATACAATTAGGATTACAACTCCTTATTATGATAGTAACAACTTAAACTAGGAATTAAATTTGATACTTGACAGCTGCTCCTCCTTAACTTCGACCTTGATGATCTCCATAACCCTCCTGCTGGCCTTCAATAACTTCTCCTTCATCTGTCTTGAAAACTAGGAAAATGTCCCCTGTAGTGTAGCCTTGGTATTCAATGGTGTTCCTCGAATTTTTTGCTGACCAAAATAGCCCCTCTAATCATATAACATATGTTGAATTATCCATAGAACCCTGCTCTTAAACTAGTGGAAAAATTAAACTCCTTGAAGTTGCATGAAGAAAGTCAATCTGGATGTGCTACGAAATAAACTATTGTTTTTGTAGCGCAAAACGTTTTTCTTGCATATATCTTTCATTCCTTGAGTTTTTCCTTTACTTGGGCTTTAAACCTTCTCAAATGATCTCCTCACATTTCTCCAGCAGCATCTTTCTCCAAAAATAGCCCCTTCTTTCCTTTGAAGATTGATAAAAAAACAAAACTGCACCTACAACAGTTTCATAGCGCACTATGAAACTGCTGTGTGAATCAATTTACACAATTTTTTCAGAAAAATTTCCTTCTAAGGATTCTTCACAGTTGTTTCATTATGCACATATGCCACATATACCTAGCATCACCCGTCCTTGAAAACTCTTCAAGAAGTAATGTCTTTGTTTAAACCAAAATTTGTATTAGGGTTTCATCACTTACTTTCTTGTTCATTTATGCTAAGCCTGACCTCCAAACTTGCTCAACTGAATTTCAAGGCCTTCAATTTGTCTTCTCATCACCCTGATATTAGTTCTTAATCTGTCATTCATCCATTTGATATACCATGCTTCCTTGAGTGTAGTGACACTCCAGGTGAAGTATTAAGCATCTTTGCTAACCACTTCAGGTTTTGAAGCTTTTCCATCTTCCCACAGGGCCTTCATTCTTTTGAAATTTGCTTTCTCAATTGCATGTTTCCTTGTTCTTTTCTTAAGTTTGGCAATCTTAAGATTGGAAAGCTTCAATTTCTTCTTGACTTCCTCATAGTTATTTTCTTCTTCTTGACTATTGACTACTCTGTTTTTGTCATCTTCGTGCATGAGTGATGGTTGCATTACTGGAACTACGAGCTCTTAATGGAATCCTGATATCTCCCCTATATCACTTACCTCCAGCTCTGCCTCCTATAACGTTTTGAATTGCCTAGTCATAGGCCTTCTAGGCTTAAAAACAAATTCTGAAACCTAATCATCAAACTGCAGCTTTTTATAGGATTTCATCTTTTTGGACTTGCCCTCACCTAATTCAATGAATTCTGCTTGAACCAGAGGGGAATCTTCAATGTCAATAGCCTGAAGAAGATCATTCAAATTTCCCTTTGAGACTGGGCTTTCATCAGTGACCACTGTTTTACCCTTTTCTTTGGCTATTTGACTTCTAGTTACCCTTCTCTAGACTGTTTCACCAATGGACTGCTCTTGTGCTACTTCCTTAATTTAAACTTTCTTCTTCGGTGAATGCTGAGGAGTACCTTGAACAGCCAATGGTGTTCTAGTCACTGGTTCCTTAACTTGCTTTCTGGCCTTCAGTTTAACAAACCTGCTTGAGCTTTCTTCTGCATGGTGACTAGTCATTGGTGATGATATTTACTTAGCCCTAGGGCTAAGTCCCGTTTCAACTCTTAAACTGGACATAAAGAGAAATTAAGACCACTCTCTATCTACCTTTTGAAGTCCATGCAAGATGATTAATTTAACTAAGCCATGATGGAACAATGATTTTTCACATGCCTCTTTCTTCAACTTTATTTTATCAGACATCTTGCCTAAGCTCCAAAATAGAAAGAAAGGTAGATCTATAGATATTATCCCAGTGAAATGCAATAGGAGTTTGAAATGATAATAATACACCTTGTGGTATCTTCCTTCACAGGTGAAGTACCTTTGTATGCATGAGAGTAGGTTGGCATATGAATCTTTGACATAACCCCTTGGCACTACTTTAGTTAAATCCGTGTCTACAAACTCTGGCTTCAAGAATATCTTGGATGGTGTCATTTCAAACTTGAAATTCTTAAACCACTTTTCTTGACCTCTTGGAATTTCTGTGACTAAAGATATAACTTTAGGAGAAATTGGCAATTCTAACACTCCAATATTTGTATGTAAACCTGTGAAATTTAGAGCAAATTCCTTGGTCACTTGGTTATGTCCTCCCTATAGATTCTCATAGAACCTCCAACAACCTAATTTTTTGAAGGCTTCTTCAATTGTTTTATCCTTTGTGAGAGCATCCAAGCCTTCAGGTTTAGTTCTGAGACATCGGCCTGACCTGTGATTCTTTCTTTCTTCCGAAATTTCTCCTTTGAAATCCTTGTAGATAAAAGACCTAGAAGAAATTGCCTTGCTTAATTAAGGAACTGCCTCGCTTGGAGCCTACGAAATAATTCTGGTCTCTGCTCACCCTGGGCTTGCTTACTTAAACTTAAGAACAACATCAAGTGTCTCTTGCATGAATATGACCAAGATCAACATGAATATGATCAGGATCAACTAACCCTTTCATTTTTTGAAATTTGAAATGACTGCCGGCCAATGACCCCTAACGAATGTAATGATGGATATGAATGGTTGCATGTGAGAGGTAAGGTTCATGGACTGACACCTGATGTTGGAATTTTAACGGATTTTGGTGGATTTCATATCTAGACATGATTATTCATGAATCCCCGATTTCGTAGTGCATCCAGTGTAAATTCGGGGTTTTGCGCTATGAAAATGCCTAACTATGAATCCCTAATTTCGTAGTGCATGTAATGTTATTTCAGGACTTTGCGCTATGAAAATGCCTAGACAGTTTTGTAGGGCATTCAAATTTTTTGAAATGACTAGACACATGAGACATTAAACATGATATGGGATCCATCAGGAGCAAAACAAGGTTGTTGAAGTTTATTTGATGATGGAAATGAGACTCTAACCCTATGACTTAGACTCTAGAAACATAAAAATGACTTGAGCATGTATAACACAAAAACTTTGGAACCATGCAGGTTGTCCAAAATTTTAAATTTTTTTACAGTGATAACACAAGGTATGCACCCGAATAAAAACTACTCTGAAGCTAAATGTTTTTATTGTGGAAAATTGGGTCATATTGCTAGGGAGTGTAGGAAAAATAAGTATCATGAAGAACATCAGAAGCTAAAGAGACATGTAGGCCATCTCGTGAATGGTGATCAGGTGCAAAATTTGAGGTTGTTCATGGTAGATCGTGATGAAAATGTTGATGCAGACATTTGGTATGTAGATTCAGGAGTGTCAACACACATGACAGGGAACAAACACTAGTTGGAGGATTTTAAAGAGATCAATGAAGGCACACAAAATTACCTAGCTGATGACAGAAGTCATCAAATCAAAGGATGTGGGAAAGTTTCTGTTATTCCACTTGATGTTAATATCAAACAAATTTATAATGTAATGTATGTGCCTGGAATAACTAAGAACTTGATTTCTGTATCAATGATTACAAATCAAGATTTGAAAGTTGAATTTTTAAAATCTAACTATTACATTAAGGATCTGCTAGATGGAATGAAGACAATTTCTACAGGAATCCGAACAGGGGGACTCTACAATTTGGATTTGAGGTCTCCACCAATTTGAGCATTGACAGTAGCGAGCCTGACTATAGAAGAGCTTTGGCATCAGAGATTCGGCCACATCAATTACAATGATTTTGCTGTTACTACAGAGGAAAGAAATTGTAAGAGATCTTCCTATGCTAAAGCAAGTACATAATGATTGCGAGGCTTGTACTTTAGGAAAAATGCATAGAGAATATTTCCCTGTTAGAGTAGAAAAGAAATAGAGGGATATACTGGAGTTAGTGCACACAGACCTTTGTGGTCCCATGCAGACAAAATCATTAGGAGGTGCAGTGTATTTCCTACTATTTATTGATGACTGTATGAAGTTTTCTTGGGTCTATTTCTTAAGTAATAGGAGTCATACATTCGAATGCTTTAAGCAGTTTAAAAATATGATTGAAAGACAAATAGGGAAACAGATAAAAATTCTCTCTTCTGATCAAGGGGGAGAATATAGGAAAGATGAGCCGATTAGATATTGTAAAGATCATGGAATTTTGTAGTAGTTTACAGTACCCCATACTCCACAACAGAATGGAGTAACGGAAAGGAAGAACATAACTCTGGTGGAATGTGTGAGAAGTATGCTGAAAGGTAAGAATATTTCAAATGGTTTTCGGGCTAAAGCAGTGAGTACTGCGGTTTATTTAAAAAATAGGAGTCCTACAAGAAGTCTTAAGTTTAAAACTCCTTTTGAAGCTTTTTATGGATATAAGCCTATAGTAAAACACTTAATAATATTTGGATGTAAAGCATTTTCCCACATACCAAAGGAAGATAGAAAGAAATTAGACTCAGGAGCCATCAGATGCACTTTTATAGGGTATTGTTCGTCATATAAAGCATATAGATTATTTAATCCGTCTACTCACAAGACCTTTGTTAGTAGAGATGTTAAATTCCATGAGCAGGATAGTGAAGAAACTAATGAGCACTATGATGGATGGGACATTTCGTATTTTGAAAAACAAGAAGCAGAGAACAATCACGGTCAACAACAAACAACGGCAGAGGATGAACAACAACAACAGCAACAACAATAGCAACAATAGCAACAACAGCAACAACAGCAAGAAGAATAGAAGCAACAAAAACATCAACAGTAGTAGGAATAAATAAGGTTTGAAACCTCCACCCCACCACTCAGGGGATTAGGTAGGAAAGCTCAAATGCCTGCAAGGTATAGCGAAAATGCTTTTATGAGTAGTATGATGAATGTGGTTGAACCGTCTAGTTATAAATAAGCAAATGAAAGTAATGAATGGAAAATAGCCATGGAACATGAATATGATTCAATAATCAGAAACAACACTTGGGAATTGGTATAACTACCTAGAGGAAAACAGGTCATAGGTTATATAAACCGAAAACTAATGCAGATGGAACTATAGAAAAACTGAAAACTAGGTTGGTTGCAAAGGGGTACACAAAAAAAGAAGGGATAGATTATGAAGAAGCCTTCACCCCTGTAGCTTAATTGAACACTATCAAAATGTTAATTGCTTTAGCTACTAAGAAACATTGGATAATGCACCAGGTAGATGTAAAGTCTACATTTTTGAATGGAGAATTGAAAGAAGAGGTTTATTCAAAGCAACTGGAAGGGTTTGCCTAGAAGGGAAAAGAACATTTAGTCTGTAGGTTGAAGAAAGCACTCTATGGACTAAAACAAGCTCCTAAGTCGTGGTATGAGAAAAATGATTCATTTTTTCTATAAGCTGGCTACAATAGAAGTAAGAATGACCCTAATATTTACACCATGAAAGATGAATAAGGGTTCATAGTGATGATTTCATTATATGTAGATGATTTGATAATTACAGGTGATGCTATATATCTAATTGATGAAATCAAGTAGCAGATGTCACAGATGTTTTAGATGAGGCATCTCGGTGAACTCAAATATTGTTTAGGTGTTGAGATATGGAGAGATTCAGGTCAAACATTTTTGTCTCAAGCAAAGTATGTCAAAGCCCTATTAGAAAAGTTTAGAATGGATCAATGTAAGTCTGCACTGGTACCATTGTAGCAGAATATCAAATTGCAGTGTGAGGATGGCTCAAAAGCGGTGGATGCAACACTTTACAGACAACTGGTTGGGATTTTGATCTACCTAACAACCACTAAACCTGATTTGGCTTATGTAGTCAGCGTGCTAAGCCAATTTATGTTTAAGCCGCTTGAAAGCCACTGGAATGTAGCAAAGAATGTTTTGAGGTATCTACAAGGTACTGTAGATTATGGAATTACTTACACTGACTCTTCTAATGTTAGATTGGAGGGATTTGTAGACTCAGATTTGGCAGGAAATGTAGATGATCACAGATCTATAACAGGTTATGCATTCAGTCTTGGATCAGGGTGATCACTTGGAGGAACAAGAAGCATAACATAGTCTCCTTGTCCTCAGTAGAAGCAGAGTATCAAGCCATGTGTGCAGCAACGTGCAAGGTGGTTTAGTTGTGGAGACTTCTCCAGGATGTTGGGGAATAACAGATAGTCGTAACAATAATCAGATGCGATAATCAAAGTTCAATCAAGCTAGCCAAGAATCCAGTGTTTCACAAAAGAACGAAACATATTGATGCTCAATACCATTTTGTAAGGGAGAAAGTGCAATCTAAAGAAATTCATTTGGAATATTGTAACACATGTGATAATGTTGCAGACATTTTCACTAAGCCCCTTGGAAAAGTAAAATTTCAAATGTTTAGGGAGATGTTAGGCATATACGTGAGCCCATTCTCCATTAAGGGGGAGTGTTGAAGATAATGGAGAATATCCTAGAATAGGTAGAGTTGGTTCATGTAGCCTTAGGATAGGAATTAGTTTCTATTTCTTAGGATGTTGTTCTAACTTCCCTAAAACTGTATATTCTATTTAATGTGTAATGTTGATGAACAATGTAGAGCGTTCTGCAGATCCATGCTCTCCTATTTCAGACTCTCTTTCATAGAGCTGACTAGTGGGTTTTATTTTCTTAATACAAACATTGCCATTTTTATTAGAGATAAATCTCAACTATTTATTGTGATTATAACTAAAAATATTCCATGGATATTTGGTATAGGATAAATCCCTACAATCAGCATATTAATTGGGATAATTAAATTAAAATCATGGAAACCTATTCTATCTATAACTAAAAAATTTATGTGAATAATTGGTATAGGTTAAATATCTACCATCTACTAATTAATTGGGATAGTTAAATTAAAATTATGAAAACCTTATTTCAGAAGAAACAATGTAATTACATTTTTAAATGTAAAAATAAATTTAATATCTTATAAAATTTATGATACATCTCATGTTGCAAATTTAACTTTTTCAAAATAGAAAAAAATAACCATCTTAATAAAATTGTTGAATTTCTCATTAAATTTGAATAAATCAACAATGTCATTTTTTTAAGCTAATTTGTGTTTCACCTACATGACTAGTCCATGACTAAGAAGACATTAAGTCATGAAAATCACTAAGGTATGACGCATGGCCTCGGCCACACCAACTCTTAACATCATTGTAATTTTTTCCAGACCTAGGACCTTAACACAAGGGGTGCTTTAATAGTGCACAAACCAATGGGGTAGTTACTTTGAAAAGGGTTCCAATTTTTATTTAAACAAGTCTAGATCCATCTTAACTTCAGATCTATCAAACATCAAGAGGGATAAAATCTCTGAGTGTAGACCTCTTTTTGAGTGTAAAAATTGAGGGAAGGTTTGCACCTCAAAATATTTGATCCCTCTTGGTGCTTGATAGATCCGGAGTTAAGATGGATCTAGGTTGTCTTATGTCATGCACAACCACACAAAATTTGTCTAATAGACAATTAATCTAATCATTTTGAATATGTCAAATATGACTAATATTAATACGACATTTTCCTTCCTGTCTACATCTCATGCACATTGGGCTTATATTTGTATTAAATATTTGAATTCCAACATAAGAGTCCTTACAAAATTGACATGTTTGAAATTTAGCTAATCAATAAATTCAGTTATGAAATTTTTGACGTGCAATATTCATATGAACGAGAGTCACAAATTGAGCTTGGGCATAGATATATTTTAAAGATAGTTTTTTCATATGACTGTATTTTGCATGTTGTGCTATGTCTACGTTGGTTGAATATTGTCTTCTTTGTTTATATGTACTTTGTTATTCATATTTTTTATTCCTCTGCTTTTCATGTTATTCAATTGGCATTCCCTCTATCCTTTTTTGGTGATTTCCTCTCCATTTTGCATTTTCTTATATTATTTACTCTTGACACTATTCAATGGGCATTTTTTGTGACCTTATTTGTCAATAGGCTCTTTGATATGATTTTTTTTCATTCAATTTTTTCCTTCATATGTTCTTATCGTTGTTTAGCTGTCATTTGTAGTGATTGTCTTTGTTGATTCGTTCTTTAATTTTCCCTTTGTCATTAATGCTCCTTAGTAACGATTATTTATTATTATTTTATATGTTGACTTTCTCTCTTTTCTTCATTTCTTTTTAAGATGGATCTAAGGTCTTTGTTGTTAATATCTATTTAATATGGATCTAGACTAATTATTACTCTAAGACAAAAATAAATGTCTCTCGTCAATAATTACTTTGTGCATACACTGAAATCAATGCACACTATTGGTTTAATTACTTTGAAAATAATACACATCACCCATCTATTTACATTGAATAAAAAATTAACATCTACACTAAAATCAATGCATCCTCGGTTTTCATTTTTTCTTCCTTTCTTTATGATCATTCTCTTCATTATTCATTTCTATTTAAGATGGATCTAGACTAATGATTAATATGGATCTAGAATCTTTTTTGTTTATTTCTATTAATATGGATATGGACGAATGAATACTATAACACGAAAATCAATGCACATCATTAATAATTACTTTTTGCATACACAAAAATCAATGCATCAAGTGCAATCAATGAAACGATATTATAAACCAACATCTACATTGAAAACAATGCATCTATTTCAATGAAAAAATAAAATATTAATGCTAAAATAATCTAAACTTGAGTTAGGACATTACATATGTCTCTACCACTTTAATTTAGTGAAATTTTAAGAATTTTTGGTATCTTATTTTTTTATTAGATTTTTGAGATTTTAATGGATTTCTCAATCCAACTTATTTCCCATAAAAGCGTTACTTCCTCTTTCTCTATGGTTAATAATGTTCAATATTATATAATACCATATAATATTGAACATAATATCATATCATTTTATGTTAAATATTATGTAATATTTTTTAGAATTATGTTAAACATTATAATATTATACTAATATGTTTAATATAATCTAATAGTATAATATAATATTAATATTTAGTATTAAAATATTATATTATATCATTTTAAATCTTTGTATCCTAATGCATTAATATGAATTATAATATGTTATGTATTATCTTCATCTCGCAAAGCTGCAGAGACCACTGAGGCTGTAGAGATGTATCTATGCCACAGAGACCTGCAAAACCGCAGAGGCAGATTGAAGAGATGTATTTGGCTTTAGTATTATTGTAGTGGAGGAGGTTGAATGAGGTATATCAATTATATGTCGCTGATTTCACTGAGGCCGCAAAGATTTATATATTTCGCAGAGACCTTGATCTTGCAGAGCCGCAGAGACCCCCGAGGCTGCAGAGACCTGTAGAACCACATGTTGAAAGACAAATAGAAAATAAAATAGAACTATTGGAGAATAAAATGGAGGAAATGGAGACTAGATTGCAAGTTATAGAAAAATAAAACCAAGATATGAACCAAACATCCCAGCAAGGAGATGTTGATACTTTAGAGAGTCTTAAAATGAAGGACATGATCAAAGAACTAGAATAAAAAGTTAATATCTGCCTCACCCTAAATAGTGTGGTAGGTAAATTAGATATCAAACCAATTAAAGATGAAATGAAAAAATTGATAGAATTAGACCATGAGTGTAACAAAAGGGCCTTGAACCTTATAATCTTCGGTTTGAAAGAGGAGGTAGACGAGGATACTTTAGCCATAGCCCAGGCAGAATTACACAATAGATTACAATTGAAACAATGTGTCCCACATAAGCAACAAGGTTGGGCAAATTAACTGAGAATAAAGGAAGGTTGATCTGAATAAAGGTGAGCTCTAATGACCATAAGTATGACATACTTAGTATAACCTCAAGTCTAAAAGGAACGAGAATATTTATAAATCAAGATCTCATTCTAGAAGATCAAGCAGAAATAAGAGAGGAGGTTCAAAAGGTAAAAGAAGCTAGGAAGGAAGGAAAATGGGTAATAATCGGAAATAGAAAAGTCATTATTCAAGATAGAAACCAAAAAGATAGTAATAAATAGTAATTCATCATGCTCCATATTTTTTCTTGGAATTGTCGAGGCTTTCCATGGAATAGAGGCCCCAAGCTAAGTTGGATATCGAATGATGTTGATATTATATTGCTTGTTGAAACATGGGAGCACGAAGAATCTAAGGTCCCTTACATAGATGGATTTGCACTATAGTCTACTTGGAACAAGTGATCCTCTCGTAGAGGCATTGGGAGTATAGCTTGTTACATTAAGAATAACATCTCCCCCCATGCTAGGGTTTATAAAAACGACCCTCACAATTCCCCCCCATCAATTCTAACTTCTATATGAAAAAGAATCTAGATAAAAATAGTCCTTACAATGGTTTAGAGAATGATATTTCTAACCTAAGAAATGAAGGTAATATCCTTTTAATGGGTGACTTTAATGCTTGAACTTCAAGCAAAAAATCTATTCTTCTAAGCAATCATTCCAACCCTAATCCTCTTTGGTTACACGAAGACCTTACTCTGGCTAGCCGGTAGAAAAGGAGCTCTGAAGACCTCAAGGGGAATTTGTTTAGGTTAGAGCTAGTCAATCTTTGTAGTGCTTAGGATCTCATAATTTGCAACAGTCTAAAGAAGTGGACCAATTCTAGCCAGGTGACCTGCGTCCATGGGCTTGGTAGCAACATGGTACACTATGTTATTTCCAATCTCCCTTTATACAAGGAAATAACAAATTTTGACATCTTAAACGACCACGAGCCTGACTCTGATCATATGTCTTTACTTATAACTCTCAATTTTATCATGCATAGAGATCCCATAGAAGATAATCCTTATAGCCAAAAGAACTTAATCTTTGATAGAAATAAAAACAATATATTTCTAAATTAATTAAAAACTAATTTGCTTCCTTTATCTAGTATAGACAACATAGAAGACCTCTATCATAATTTTACTACAACCCTCTCATATTCTATTAACAAGTTCTCAATTGAAGTTTCAAGTAATAAAAGAAATAGCAAAACCAACCCATGTTATGACAAAGATTGTAAAAGTGCAAGGAGATAAATTAAGGAAGTTTTTGATGAATCTCTTAAAATTAACAATATAAAAATATACAAAGCCCTAACTAAAAGGAAAAAAAGGCAGTATATTCGTAAAAGACAAGAGAATCTCTGACACCTCTCTAAGGTAGCTCCTAAGAAATTCTGGAGGTAGATTCTAACTAGGAAAACTAAAGATAATAATAAAATTGCTTTACACGACTAGAATTCCTATCTTAAAAAGTTTTATGAATCTCCAAATATCATGGATAACTTTGAAACCTTGATCACAACAAAAGAAGTTTTCTCATTAGAAGACATCTATTTTGGGGTTAAATGCCTAGCAAATGGGAAAGCTAAGGACATTGAATGTTACCAAGAATAAATATTAAAAGTTGGAGGTCCTGTTCTCATCCCCCACATCCACAAGATTTTCAATCAAGCGGTCAAGCAAGGGTTCCCTAAACCATGGACTCAGAGCCTCATTATCCATGTTTTTAAAAGTGGGGATACAAATAACCCCTCTAACTATTGGACAATTATTATCAACCCTCTCTTAGCTAAGTTATATGGTATTCTGTTGGAAACGAAGTTGAGCATATGGCTTGAAAGTGAAGGTAGGCGGCCTAAAGGCCAAGCGAGTTTTAGAATGAAGAACTCAACAACAGACCACCTTGTTACACTTATTATTATTTTGGAGGAATGCCACAATGATAAATCCAATCTCTTTTGTTGCTTTGTGGACTTTATAAAGGATTTCGATACGATTCCTAGAACCAACCTAGGGAATAGATTAGAAGAGCTAAAGGTTCCTTTCAAGTTGAGAGCTGCTAGTACAAGGTTATATGATAATGTAATTGCCAAGTTAAAGAGAAATGAGGGGTGGTATAAAGATATTAAGTGTAATAATGAAGTTAAACAAGGTTTCCCCCTCTCCCCTACCCTATTTGGCATTTACATCAACAAGCTAAAAGGTTGTTTAGAGGAAGCGGGCTGTGTTGGCACGATCTTAGCTGGGATAGTCATCATCCATGCTGATGATATTATTCTTCTTGCAAGGTGCCAATCTGATATTGATAAGCAACTTAGACTTCTTAAGGATTTCTACTCTACCATGTGTATGCTTGTTAACACTGATAAAACTAAAGTTATGATTATCAAATCGAAGAACGACACTTACACTAATTTTATTTATGACAATAGTAACTTGGAGGAAGTGTCTTATTACAAGTACCTAGGAATTTATATTCATCACAAGCTCAACTAGAACTATAGCATTGAGAAAAGGTATTTTGGTCTTGAAAATAATTGTAAAACGGAAAACCTCGTAATGTGGGATAGAAAGAAGTTCCTCTTTGAAACTTTAGTACTCTTGTTATCTTATATGGATGTGAGGCTTGGGGTTGCAGCATCTCTAGGGAATCATGGAGAAAAATTGAGCAAATCCATAAGCCTTTTATAACGTATAACCTCAAAAATAAAAACAATACACCCTATCATATTCTCCTTATAGAAGTGGGTCTTTCCCCTATCGAGAGTCCAGCTATGACCAGGCTTCTGTTGTACAAGCACAAACTCAATAGCATAGGAGACCATATACTTCCTAAGCTAGCTTTAAATTACATCCAAGACCACCTAAGGTTCAAATAATATTGGTATAAAGACACTAGGGCTTGGTTAAACCATTGGGAGATTGTTGAGAATGTTGCATTACAAAACATTAATAACATTAAAAATATTGTTACTTCTAAGTTCAAAGAAAAAATGTGGTGTGAGAAATATTTAGAAGCTAAAAGAAAATTAAGATATTATAAGGAGGTCATCAACCCCACCCTAGAAGATCAAAGGTATCTCTCTATTTAAACTAGCTCAAAGAAGAAAATTAATATAGCTAGGATTAGAATGAACTCTCATGAACTCCATAGTGAAACGGGTCGTTGGGAAGTTCCTAAAACACCATGGATGGAAAGGATCTTCCATCTCTGTGAGACTATGAACATCGACAATGAAAATCACTTCCTCTTAGAGTGTCGTGCGTATAACCAAATTAGATATCAGTTTCATAATCTTTGTTGCAATACTGACCTTCCTAGCCTTTTACGATTTCAAAATTATAGTGAGCTCGGGAGGCTTCTCTCAAAGCTTTTTGAGCATAGGAATAAAATCTTAAATCAAACAAATAATAATTTGTTTCTTTAGGTCCGATAGACCAAATTTTGGTCTTAGTGGATGTTAACCATCATCATGATCATCATCATCATCAT
>APFE031409294.1:36545-96020 GCA_000404065.3 Pinus taeda | reverse complement strand
GGCATCTCCTGCCATTTCATTTCAATCCTGCAATCTGGATTAGTCACTCCTTGGTTGGCCAGTAGATCTGCAAGTTTATTGGCCTTCCTCCGAACATGGTTGAAGCTAACAGTTCATAGACTCTAGAGATGTTTTTGGATTCTCTAGTACACTTGTATAAGTCTCCATTGTTTTGAGACCCTTTCAGGCACTGTTCCATCACTGATTTTCTTAACTGCATTTATAGAAATCTAGGAGTATACTTTGAGGAAAACATTTAAACTGTGATTTAGTTTAAGAAGCTCTAGACATTGTTCCAAAGCCATTAATTCAGCCATGTTGTTGGTGGCTTTGCCTAAATGATAGTGGAAAGTAAAAATTATTTTTCGTTCATCATCTCTTAACACACCTACATAACCTGCTTTCCTTGGGTTTCTTTTTGAAGCCCCATCAATGTTGCATTTAAGATAACCTTTTGGTGGAGGATGCCAGGACTCCTTTTCCCTTTCCAACACTCTTTATTTTTTGCTAAGACAATTGAGGATAATCTCATGCATTCTCGGTTGCTTAAGAGTTCTCAATTCAAACGCAGTGGGAGGATTTGAGGGATGAGTGTGCACAGTGGTGGAAACGGTCTCCTTAATCTACTTTAAGATCAATTCCATTAGGGAAAGAGGAGTAGTCTTTTCATCCTTGAAAATTCTTTTATTCCTTTCCTTCTAAACATTCCAGATAATGAAGCTTGGTGTAAAGGTCGAGGCCAAATTAAGGATCTCATACTCAGAAATTTTTTTTCTCCACTTGTTCAGGGTTTCAATAATGCCACCTTTGTCTTTGTCTTTGTCTTTTGCCAGGACTTAGCCAAAACACAGAGATCAAGGTTAAGGGTTATTCTTTTTTCTTCTTTGATATTAAATATGCCTTCTTTTTTTTGGCTCCATCTTAGTTGATCCTTCCCATCTGTAACCAAGATCTTCCTTTGTTCTAATATGTTCATGAGTTCTTTTGTTTTTGCTTTTATGGGGTTGTCCCCTCAACATTCTATTTTCCTCCAGCTTCTCCATTTCTCATTGTCATGAGGAAGATTCCAGAAATCCCTAACCTTTATTAGTCCTTGGAAATCAACTTCATGCTTGATGCTCATAAAGTCCTCCCTTAACAACATTGGTTCTTGCTGCCATTTATCTTCCCTGAAGAGAGCTTGTTCTCGTGCTCTGATTTCCTAGAAGTTTTTGTTTTGTACTAGGCTTATATTATCCCAGGCTTTATTCCAGATGTGAGAGCCTTTTATGTTCCCTGACATTCTGATAAGATCACTCATTTGCCAGGATCTTGCATATTTTTCTTTCCAGGTTTTAGCCCATTGCACCCCTAGTTCTTTAACCCATCTCCACTAGACTTTGGCTCCTAAAACATTACTTAGAATCTCGTGATTGTCTAAGCCTAGGCCTACATGACTTTTGGGTTTAAAGATTTTATCCCAAGAAACAAGGGCCCATTTCTTTCTGGTTTCCTCCTTGCCCCAGAGAAAGTCTCTATGAATGTTGCTAAATTGCTATAAGACCCCTTTGGGAGCTAGCAAGGCTGACAAAAAGAAAATAGGGATAGTTTGAAGAACTGCCTTCATTAAAATCAATCTGGCAGCAAGGTTCGATGCTCTAAAAGTCCATCTTTTGATCTTGTCTTGCATCTTGTCGGGCACTGGTTCCCAGACACTTTTGTGCATTGGTTTATCTGTAAGGGGGATTACCAAATAATTTGAAGGGAGGACCTCCATTTGGAAACCTAGAGTTCTGGAGATGTTCTTTTGAATAGCAATGTTAGTGTTAAATAAAAAAAAAATTGATTGGAGAGATTGACTTCCATACCTGAAGCAGAGGCAAAGTCATTTAAGATTTTTTTGTACGTTGTAGCTTCCTTGACTGTGGGGATACCCTACAGCATGGTGTCATCCACAAATTGTTGATGAGTCAAGGCTTGGCCATTCTCCATTAATTGTAGGCCCTTGATCTTTCCTAAGACTTTAGCATTTTTAATGGTTCGGCCCAATCCTTCCATCATGACAGTAAAAAGAAAGCGAGAGAGTGGGTCTCCATATGTGAGGCCTCTAGAAAGAGTGAAGATCTCTGAGGGTGAGCCATTCACCAGAATTGAAAATCTAGGTGAAGAAACCAAAGCCATAACCCATTTGATCCAGTCATGATCAAACCCAAAAGCGGAAAGGACCTTTTTGATATAAATCCAGTTCACCTTGTCATACGCTTTTGCAATGTCTAATTGCATGATCATACCGGTCTGCTCTTTTCTAGTGAGAGTGTGAACAACCTCGTGGGCCTGAATAATATTATCCAAGATTTTCATTCCTTCCACATAACCAGACTATTCCCCAGAAACCGAAGAAGGAATAAGAGGTTTGAGTTTGTTGGCCAAGATCTTGGAAATAATTTTGTAAACAACATTGCATAAAGTAATGGGTCTGAACTTATCAGGAGTCAGGGTTGAGTCATATTTGGGGATCAGGGAGATGAAGAAGGTGTTGAAGGATTTTAGAATGGATTTGCTTCTTCTGTAATCCTCTACCACATCCAAAATATCATGTTTGACAACATTCCAGTAGGCTTTGAAAAATTCAACATTAAAACCATCTAGACCTGGAGCTTTGCCATTCTACATATCTTTGATCACCGTACTAACCTCTGCTTCGGTTATTGGTTTGTTTAGGTTAAAGTTATATTCTATAGACACCATCCTAGGAATATTATTTATAGTTTCCTTGATGTGTTGGTCTCTGTCTAGATTATTTTCATTTGTGATGCCTTTGAAATGTTGAACCATCACAGCTTCAATATTCTTATGAGAGGTCTGAAGCTCCCCATCTTCATTCAATATTGAGGATATTCTATTGTGTGTTCTATTGGCTATGGTGAAACAATGGAGAAAACAAGTGTTTCATTCACCTTCTTTGAGCCATTGAACTCTTGACTTTTGTCTCCAAAAGATTTCCTCCTGTTTGCATAAATTCTCCCAATCAAGGTTGTGTTTTTCAGCTTGCTCACTTTTGGTTTTATCAAAACTATCTGTGATCATTGCTTGATTTAATTCCTGCGTTTTGATCTCTACTGATTTTTTGTTTACAAAAATGTTACCAAAGTCCTTCTTGTTCCATTCTTTGAGTTTGATTTTTATGTGCTTTAGTCTTTTATGGAGGAGGAACATTTTGGAGCTGTGAACTTGTAGATCTTCAGACCACCATTTTTCAATGTTGCTGATGAAATCTAGGTGGGAGAGCCAGATATTCTCAAATATGAAGGGTCTGTTTTCGGGAGCATAAATTCACTTGATTTTTAATTGAATCGGCTAGTGGTCAGAGCCTCCAAATGGGAGAACACTTGCAGATATTTCTGTATTTGTGAGCATCAGCTTCTCGAAGATCAAAAATTTGTCTAACTTGGAGGCAACCTGAGCATTACCTCCTCTTTTATTGTTCCAAGTAAAAAGACCATTATGCATTTTAGATTCAACCATTTTCATGCCGTCTGTGAAAGAATGGAATCCTACTGAATCTCTGCTAAGGATTCTGGTGCCTCCCTTTTTCCTAAAGATATTTAATCATGTTAAAGTCTCCTCCAATGACCCAAGGGATTTCTTTATGACTTCTTCTGAGATCTACCAAGGAGTTCAGAAATCTAAGCTTCTCATCTATTCTCTGAGGACCATAGACATTCGTAACCAAGAAGGTCTCAGACATCCCCATTGGTTGAATGATAGCTGATAAGTAATTTCTCATTGCCTCTGCATCTACAATGCTGAATTTTTGGGGGTTCCAAAGAGTGAGAATGCCTCCCGCTGTGTTCTCTGCTTTAACTTCTAGAAACTCAAATTTACTGAGCCATTTGTTATGGATTTGTTTTACTTTCTGAATGGAGCATTTTGTTTCTTGAATGAAGATTATGTCCAGCATTGCTAGTTTCATTCTGTTACTTAGCATTCTTTGTTTTCTTTTACTACCTAGACCTCTGATATTCTGGGATATGAACTTCATAATTAAAGACTTGTAAAGGAGTAATTGGTTAGATCTTTCATCTTACACGAATATATCATTAACTTTCCACACTCCATCAGGAGCTCATTTTGCTTTTTTCTACCTCTCTTCTTTCCTGGATTTCTAGTGGCTAATCATGGATTTGGTTTCAATGTTTCACCCCTCTATGCTCCTATTTGTGGATGTTTTTACCTTTCTCCAGTCCTCGTTCCTGAGTTTTCCATAAAACCAACTGTTGTATTCTGTTGCAATCTTCTTGAGGCAGAGAATCTATTCCTCCTTTGGTTCCTTGCATTAGGAATCCTTCCATATCCAAGTTTTCCTTGTCGAGTATTTCTTGTAGTTCGTGATCTTCCAAATCTATTTAACTTTGGGTCATTTCTTGGTCCATTTCCATTTATGTTTCACTTCTCATGACTTCTTTTTGGGAGTCAATGTCTGGAGAATGATTTGTGTCCTCTTTTTTTTGTTGTTTTTCTTTAGCATCTTCCTCTTAATATTGATTCTCTCTTGTGATTTATTCAGGCTCTTCTAGGATTTGAAACTTATTCTAACTACCCTTTTGCCCCTTAGTATGTTGTTGCTTTGATCCCTTTTTTCCTCCCCTTCCTCTACTAGCCAATTTCTGAAATATTTCAATGTCCTTCATTGTATTAAGTTTTTCTTTGTTATCTTCTTTGCTGAGAGGGTAGTCTCTGAACAAATGGCCATGTTCGTGGCATCTTCGGCATCTGAAGGGGATATGTTCATAGTCTACCATTTTCACCCATTCCTCATAAAAAACTTCCAAGATAACTTCATCGGAACTTCTCCTGATAGATCCATTTCCACACAGATCCTAGCAAAGGAGGTATATTTTCCCCTTCTTGTGGCTTCAGAAGCTTTGACATAGAGTCCTAGTTTATTGCCAATGGCAGCCAATGATTCAGTTTGCCAATAATCTAGAGGTAGAGAGTAGAGCCTTACCCACACAGGAACTGAAGAGAAAGTCTCCCTCTCTAGGACAAAGTTCATTCTCCAAGGTCTCATATAGAGACCTGCTGCAGCAAAAAAATAGGTTCCTCCTTCGAATATTCCATCTTTATCTTCAATGTTAGAGAACACTACTGTGAAGAATAATTTTGACCCAAGATGTAAGTCAATGCCTCCTTTGGGCTTCCAATGATACTTGATCCACATCTGTAAAGCCTTTTCAGTGTGCCATAGTCCCATGAATTTATAGATAATGGTGTAGGTTCCCATATGTTCCCTGTACTCCTGTAGAGCAGGATCATTTAATATTACTCGTGGAGTGATTTCTTCTTTTGGTTTGCAAGGTCCTTTTTGTTTTTTGTCTCGTGAACACAAAATTTTGTCTTCTTCCTCTTTGTCCTTTGTCTTACTGTTTTCTTTTGTTCTGGTCCCATATGTTTCCTCTTCATTGTCCCAGTTTCTATAGTTCATACCATCTTTACTATTTCTAGTTGGTGATTTACCTCTTCTGGCCACTGCATATTTTCTGCTCCCTCCCCTGGCACTCTCCATTAGAATCAAACTCTGCTCGCTATGGTAACCCTAGCCGTTGTGTTTCTCCCACCGTCCTCCAGGTTCAATTTCCCAACCATTTACCCTTATATTCAATTTTTGGAAGTCCTCAATGTTCTCTTCCATTGAACACTTTTGTTTGAGATTTATCAATCGGCTAAAGAAGGTGTTTCTCTTTGTATCCTCATAATGTGCTATCATTTCCTCCATGAAAACTGACCATGTAACAAGTGGTTTAGGAGAACAAAGCCCTTTATACCAAAAAAATTGATCTGGTTCTAAATATGAAGATGAAATACGTACCTTTTGTAACATTTGCACTTCCTGTAGGTCAAAATATTGCTCCATCTGTAGTATCCAATTTACTGGATCCTTGCCATCAAACTTCCTCATATCGCCTTTTCTTGATTTTAGGAGATCAATCTTGAAACGACTGTAACTCTGTAATTTCGGATTTCCAAGTTCTGAAATTGTGTCCTGCAGTAGCCCTATGCATTCTCTTTCTAACCCTGCAAGTTTGATCAATATTGGATTCTGCAAGTAAGAGTTATGTCAAATCTCCCACGATGACCTAAATATAGACTATTTCAGTAGAGCACAAGTGTTCGATGTACCACGTGTTACCATTTAAACCTTAGGTTCTAAAACATATACACAGAAAACTATAGACCGTACTCTTTCTGTAACTTCTTACAAAATTTCAATTTGATGCTGAGAGAAAAGTTATGACGATTTTCCCAAGGACGCCAGTTTACAATGTAATTCGGGACTCTGAAAAAAACCTAACTTCCTCAGATTATATCTCCTAACCTATAGTGAGACAATATCTGAAGTTCGAACCAGAGCTTCACCATGATTTTGGTTCAAATGGATTTTAATTTCAAAGTCTGAACCTTCATAGAAAAAATATTATAGTGAAAAGTCCATGATGACCTATTTGAGATGAAATTATGGAGCTTGAAAAAATCCTAAATTCCTCAGATCGTCTCTCCAAAACTATAGCTAGAAAAGATCTGAAATTTGGACCCAAGGTTTAGACCGATTTCTTCGCAAATGGGTTTTATTTTTATCTTCTGAAACTTCGTAGGAAAAACGTTATAGCGAACATTCCACACTAACCTGTTTAGAGTAGTGAAACCCTAGAATCCAAAGCTCTGATACCAAATGTTATGAAACCAGCTCACAAGAAGATAGAAAAGACAAATCGACACCTTAAAAATAAGCCTCTTCGAGGGGGAAACCTCCTTTACATTACACAAATGAATAATTCTCGGATGATACAAATGACAAGACCTCCGTTCTATATATAGGAGTCTAAGGGGTCATAATATAATTAGAGCCAACATAACAATAATAATGTAAGGGCACAATAATAACAATAGTGGGTTTCTATGGGGCATAATAATAACAATATGGGGACTACATGGGTGCAAAAATATTATAAGGGGATTGTACTAATAAAAATAAGGGGATACATTAGTAGTATAGGGTCCTAACATCACATAAACATGAAAACAAAAAATAAAATAAATATTCATTAGATAATGTAATTGTATATGTGTGTGTGTGCACGCGTGTGAATCATCATTTCTTTTTATTTTAGTTATTAGATTAATAATAATAAATAATTTTTATTTTTTCATATATATATTTTATATATGACATTTTTATTATTAAAATAGATTTTAAGTGAAGCAACTATCAAATTTTCACATCTATATATTTTGTGCTAAGAAAGGCATAAAAATATTGTGAGTAGTAACTCCTAGTAAGTATGTTTTTTCCCCTTGGAAAAAGTCGTAATTTTCATTAATGAGGAAAATTACATTTTGCAGATGCTAGTGGCATATATTGTACTATGGGCTAGAAGTCTATTCTATTGACTATTCAAAATAGAAAGAGGTGTACTCCACATAGGGAGACACTGCTCTGTGCTTTGATTTTCAATATGATCTATGTACTTACTCTATGCAGATGGTATCAAAAAATAACTATCATGTGTGGAACTGCTTGACAAAAACCTTCATATAATATTTATATAAAGACAACAAAATATATAACAAAAACTTATGTGTCCAGCTCCCATTGAGCTTTACTATTTTGATATTTTTTTAAAAGGTCTATGATAATATTGATGGAAGGTTCCATCAGTTTGCTCTAGTATGCTCCAAGTTCCTATAGGCCTGTGCGCTGCTTCCTTGGATAGTAGATCGACAACTATGTTCTGCTCCCTATATATATGTTGACAAGTAAATGTGTCAAATAAATTTATGAGTCTGAATATTTCTTCCATGATGTGTCTTAGAGAAAATGCATGACTATTTGTAGCTTTGTTTAGAAAATGCATGACTATTTGTAGCTTTGTTTATCCAATTGTATATAATTTTTGAATCTCCAAATAGATGTAAGATTTTGCACTGTTTTTCCAAAGAAAAATGAATGGTGTATTTTGCTGCTGAAAGCTTAGCAAAGTTGTTTGTCCCTTTGCCCAATTCCATTTGGATTTTGTAAAAATTATTTGTTGTAATATGAGGGAAAGATCCTCCCCCACATCCTATGTCTTGAGCTGAGCCATCAAAGTATGCCCAGGGGTGAGATTGGTTTATTCTCTTAGGTATGATATGCTTGGGATTGGGTTTTGTTTCCTCCTTTGGAATCTATTGGTAGTCTACTAGGATTTGTGCAGTGATGGCTGGCTAGTGGGGGCGATAATTTTGAAAGATAATTTTGTTCCGGGCAGTCCATATGGCCCAACAAGTAAGTAAAGGGATGTTTTTTGTTTTTTTCCGAGGATACAGTGGAACACCAAACCTCCAAGGCTTCTTGAACAATTGTTCCCTACCACATAGGGAGCAAGGGTATATGAGAATGAATAGTATTCCATACCTCCTTTGTACATGGGAAAGTAAGGAAGTGATGATTCCCAAATTCATTTTCGGCTTTGCAAAGGCTGCACCAAAAGGGTCCATGAAAATATCACTTGATCAAAGTTTCTCCTGTTGGGATTTTCTGACACAGAACGGTCCACATGAGGAGCCTGGACCTGGGGAGTGGTTTTAGTTTCCATAAACTTCTCCACCACAGTTCACACTGTGGTGGTTTCAGTGAGTTCATAAGAGTTATGTATCCCTCTTTAGGTGAGTATCTTCCATGCTTCGCATGTGCCCAGATTAGCTCATCCTCCCCTTCTTGAATCCTGATATGGGATTCCATGAGTGCCTCCATCTATTCTTTCCAGTTTTTTTGCCATTGTCAATGGATTTGTAGTGTCCAGCCATATTTCCATGCTTGTTGTAAAAGTGTAGAGCGTTCATTGTCTGCTATTTGGCTAAGGTGAGAGATCTCTCTGGAAGTGAGGTATGTTCTGAGCTCATGTGGGAGTTTGTGAGAGTTCCCACATCTAATCTAGGGATCCATCCCTATTTTAATAGCTTCTCCTGACTTTATTCTCCATGTGAGTCCGTCCATGATAAGGGACATAGCTTGTAGGACTCCTTTCCATATGTTCGATTTTCTAGCTTGTGTCCACTAAGGTTGTTGAATCCAGTCCATAAGATTTAAAGGAGCTATGTATTTAGATGTTGCCACCTTTGTCCACAGGCTATGAGATGTGACTAGCTGCCAACCTACTTTGGCTGCCATGGCTGTGGAGAAAAAGTCAAGGTTTTTGATACCCCATCCTCCCCATTTCTTTGGGAGTGCCAAAGAGCCCCAATTGGACCAAGCAAAAATCCTTCTGGGTTGGTTCCCTCTAAACAAGAATCTACAACATAGGTTTTTAATTATGGGTAGTATTCCTTTAGGAATCCATGCTAAAGACATCCAATATACTAGAGTTTCTTCCAACACTGCTTTTATGAGTATCAGTCTTCCTGTCTTGATAAATATTTTAGGTACCAGATGTTTAGCCTTTTCTCCAATTTGGTTATGAGCCAAATCAAGTCAGCATTCTTACAACCATGTGGCTTTAATCTATAACCCAAATATTTTAGTCCCTCGTCCAGTTGCAGTAGGTTATAGGGGAATCTTCTCATATCATACTGAATCTCATATGGTGAGCATCCTATATCTGTTATAGAGGACTTTTCATTATTAACCCACATGATGGTGGCTGCTAGGAATATAGTGAAGGAATTGAGGAGTGTGGTCACATCGCCAATACACCCATTTAGGAAAAGTAGCATATCATTAACAAAGAGCAAGTGTGTTAATGTGCATCGTTCAGTGATGCGGATCCCCCTTAGTCTGCCTCTTCATTGTTCCTCCTTTATCAAACGACTGAGACCTTCCATGATGACTAAGAAGAGTAGTGGGGATAGTGGGCATCCTTACCTAAGGCCTCTTTCAGAGTGGAAGAAAGGACATGCCACACCATTTACAAGAACGCTAAATATTACATTAGCGATACAGCTCATAATCCACATTATGAATTCATATGGGAAACCCAGGTGCATTAAGAGCATTTTGATGTATAGCCATATGACTCTATCAAAGGCTTTTGAGAGGTCAACTTTCAGGACCATACCCTTTAGCTTGTGGGTTTGGATAGAATGTAGAATCTCTTGTGTTGTTTCGACTGCTTCATGTATTTGTCTATTTTGTAAGAATGCAAATTGTTCAGCTGAGATATGGTTTGATAAGATTGGCCAAAGCTAATTTTCTATAATATTGGAGATGATATTGTAGATACAGTTACATAAGGAGATGGGTCGAAAATCATTGAAGGGGGTGGGATTGTCAAATTTGGGAATAAGGGCGATAAAGTTTGAGTTATAGGCCTCATACATTCTTCCAGAGGCTCTGCATTCCTCTATAACTTGTAATAGGTCCCCCCAGAGAGTATCAAAGAAGGCCAGGTAGAATTCCACATTCCAACCATTCGGACCAGGGCTTTTGTCTTGCTTAAACCATTTGAGAGTGTCATGTAATTCTCTCAGGGAGACCTCCCTTATTAATTCCCCACTTTCTTCTTGTTCTACAAACCTTGGGAATAGTTGGGTTGTCCTCATTATGTCTCCTAGGGTGGCATTTGGTGGTGACTTATAGATGTTCCTAAAGTGGGCAAAGGCCATAGCTGCCAGTCGGGAAAAGGTGTTTACTCGTTCTCCTTGTTCATCTGATAGCTGCCAAATAGTGTTGATAGCTTTGCACCCATTTGCAAATTTATGGTAGAACTTGGTATTGTCATCCCCTTCCTTAATCCAGATGGCTCTGCTTCTCAATCTCTAGTTCTCTTCTCTATCCTTAAGAATCTGGTTTGTCTTAGCTAGAAGAGAGGTTATCTACACTTTGTGCTCAGGGGAGGAGAAGATCCCCTCATGGTCATTTTCATACTTCTTAATGGCTTCTTCAATTTGTTTGAGAGCATGTTCTTCTTGTGATCTCTTCTTATGAGCCCATTGCTTTGAGAGGCTCTTGAGTTCTTTTAGGTTTTTTGCAAATCCTTCCGATATAGTCCTTTCTACTGCTGGGGGATGAGTGCTCTAGTAATTTGTTACTAGTTGGATATATTTAGCGTCTCTCAACCATGATGCATTAAATTTGAAAGGATCTTTTGGTTTGTTCATACCTCCTCTAATTTCCAAATAGATCGACCTATGGTCTGATATTCTGCCAGAGCCCACCCACTGTCTATATCCCTGCCCCAAGGTTAGAATATGCTCCTTAATGAGATATCTATCTAGTCTTCTAGAGAGACTGTCCACCCCTGATTTGTTGTTTCTCCAAGTGGGAACTATTTTTGGGGAGGGGATATCTATGAGATTATGATCCTCCAGATTGGCATCGAAAAAACTTGAGAGGATATCCCTTTGGGCATTGTGTCCCCATGATTCCACAAAGCCGATGGAGAAATTTAAATCCCCCTCCAAAACAAGATTATCCTTTTGAAGGATGTGTGAGTCTAGGAGTCTATTGCACTATTTCTCCCTGTTGTGACAAGGGCCATAAATGTTGATGATCCTAAGCTCAGTATCAAGCTATGAGGAATAAATGTCAGCTCCTAGGTGGCCCAAACTCCCCCACACATTACAAATTCTGATTGATCGATTTTTTGCCCCTAGTGCAAGACCCCTGACCACCATGATGCATCTAGGGTATGGAATGTCCATTCAGGTAGCCAAGATTCTAAGAGGTGGGTGATGACACAACCCTGGCCTAGGGTTTCTTGAAGAAAAAGAATATCAATGGGTTATGCTGAGAGCAGTCTCCTCATGGCTAGTCTTTTGCAAGGCTAGCCAACCCTCTACAATTGAAGGAGAAAAATATCATGGAGGAGGGAGCTCTTGGGTATTCACTGCTCTAAGTACCCAGTCGATGGCATGTTGCTTTCCCACAACAATCTCTTCCCTAGCTTGTGACTTAGCTTTGGATATAGAAGAGGGTCTACCTCTAGTTGTCTATAGAGGAGGGGGAGAGGTGATGAGGCCGATACCCGGAGAGTCAGGGGTCTGAGAGCGAAACCTAGCTTTGGTGGTGTAACTGAAAGGTGGAGGGTTAGAATGAGTGGAAGGAACAAGTAAATGGGAATTTGGGGGAGGTTTATCAGGAAAGGATGGCTGAGTGTAGGAGATGGTGGGGGAGGAGGGTTTGATAGGAAAATCTACAGCCTTGGGAGGGTGGAAGGTGTGAGAAAAGGACTGTACTGAAAAGAACTGATCATAACTAGTTTCAATGCACTATGGAGATACATTAGAGTAAACAGAGGAGGAGTTTGCAATCGACATATCCATAGAGAAAGCAGCCTTAGCAGCCTCTCTTGCTCTGGTTAGAGGAGGAGAGGGTGCTTCGATGGGTGTCTTTCCCCACTTCTTTTTGGTCACCTTAGTGGGCACATGTAATGCTTTAGAGTGTGCCAAATTTTCTACCTCTTCCCCCATTGGAGGGTTACCTTGAGCTTGAGCATTTTTATGCAATGTATCCTTCCCCTTATCTTCGGCCCTTTCCTTCTTGTTTAGCGGACAATATTTGTACATGTGTCCCACTTTATGGCAATGTCTACATCAGAAAGGGACACCTTCGCAGTCTAGGGTTTTCTTTCGGGAGAAGGTTTTCCACTGTAAGGTGATGTGCTCCTAAAGACCACCCCGAGTATCTAGGTGAACAAGAATCCTGGCATATGCCATCATGCCTGAAGCTAGATATGATCTGGCATGATCAAGGTAGGTTCCTAGAGTGTTGCCGATGCGACAAAATATATCATCTGACCAGAATTGAAGGGACAGTCTAGGTAGCCGTACCCATATAGGGCCGACTCCTATATATTCTTTTTCTGGGTCAAAAAAAGGGTTCCATCATCGGAGAATAATTGGAACATGCTCAAAATGCCAGAAGGATGACAAGACCCAATTTTTGTGCTCAACTCTGGCAAAGCATAGAGTAAACCATCCTCTAACAAAGGTTTGAACAGGTGGGAGGTCTGCCAGGTGCTGCCCCATACCTCTGAGGTCAACATCTTAAGCCTAGCCACTATGTAGCTACTACCGTGAATTATTTCTACTAGAACCCGGTCCGTCGTTGTTGGGTTGTGTTATATTCTTTCCACGACTAGCCAACATAGTTAACCGAGGGGTTAGAGGGGGGGCAGAGCCCCCCCTTCGTTTTGCCAATTATGTAGTGGGAGGGTCACAGGGGGTTTGAGGTGTACCCATAACCCCACTTTATGGGTTTCGGGGCAGCGCCACGGAAAATTTTGGTTTTGGACCCAATGTTAAGTTGGGCGGACCCACCTATGGTTTTTTGCATGATTTTCGCACATGTTTTTTGGACGCGATGGTTTTCAGTCCATGGTTTTGGATGCGATGGTTTTCTATCCATGGTATTGGATGCTTTGACATGTATAAATATGTATTGTAACATTGAAAGGAATATAATGAAACATCAAGCTGGTAGTCTCGGTTTTGGGATCGAGGGGAAAATCTTTGTGTATATGTGTTTTATGTGTTATGCTCTTGCATTGTTTATTTTCTATGTTTTAGAATTCGTAAGCAGGTAATTTCTATACGGGGCTAAAACCTACAATCTTGTCCATAGTGTCACCTCACTAAATGTCCTCCTTGAGTTTGAGGATAACGTCTTCACTTCTGGATTTGAAGCACTTCCTTTTTTCACCCTCTGCGTTGGCTCTTCAGGGTCCTCCAAATTTTCCACTGGCCTGTTAGGGTTTGAATCAGGGTTTTTAGGGTAAGGATGTTCAACCGTTGGAACCGGTTCTGAGAGAGGGGGTTTCATTGCGTAACTGCCTGATGGAGGCACCTCACGAACCGAAACTTGTGGGTTTCCCTGGGCCAGGCTATGGGTTCTTAGAGGGTTGGTTGTAGATTCACCAGGGTGGGATGAGAGGAGTGTTTGACGGCTAGCTACCTCAGGATTAGGATGGAGGCAGGTAGAAATGAAGTTTGTAGTCAAGGGTGACTGCAGCAACGAGGGATGAAACAACGAGATTGGAGGAGGCTCCGAGAAGGTTACTATGGAGCAGGAAGGTCCCGAGATGGAAGGAAGGCCCATAATGGTAGCCGACAGGTCGCATGAGAAGGGAAGGAGTTCGTCTGCGATAGAGCGAGGGGTTTTCTAGATATTCAAATTCTACAATGGGTGTTCCAAATAGTCTACTAGGTCAAGCTCCATACCTATTCCAAGGTCATCTCTGCCAGCTGCCTCCAGGACCATCGTAACCATCGCCAGGGGGAGGGTATTCGAATTTTGTTGGAATGCAGTGAATGGGAAGGAGGATGGGAAACATCGATGTTATGGAGTGGCTCAATGAGATATGGGTGATGGGAACCGCCGTAGGTGTTGCAGCCAGAGGGAGAAACCGATGAGAACAACTAGTAGGTAGGTAGGGTGAGTAGGGTGCAGTCATGGCGGCCGTCTATAGAATAACCCTAACCCTTTTCTAATAGCCTCTATAGTGCCATTGCTCACCTTGGTCTCAATTTAGTGGTCTAAATCATTTTCGCTTACCTCCATTTTTATGCAGCAAGCAATAAAAATAAGTGGGCTCAGTGGTTACATCTCAACGAATGGTGGTACCACAAAAGACAAAGTATGTGGGAGAGAACAAAGAATATTAGTATGTTTCATTATGCAGAGTATGAAGTATGTGCCTCCTAGTAAGTATGCTTAATTACACCTGAATCCTACTTAATTTGGTGGAAATAATTACTTAAAAGGAAGTAACTTTAAGTAACTATATTTATTTACATGAGTATATATTTAGTTATTTATATTAAACCTTGTGATATAAAGAGTTGCTATATGGAATTTTAATCCTAATATAAACCTATGTAATATTTGAAAGAACTTTTTATTGAGTCGACATTTAAATGTTTAAACTCATTTAGAAACACTTTAATATCTCCCCTACGCTAAATACTAGTATAGATCCATCTTAATTTTGTATCTATCAACCACTTATAGGGACCATATCTCTCAAGGGGAAAACCTCTTTTTGAATGAAAAACTTGAGGGAAGGTTTTCACCTCGAAATATTTGATCCCTCTTGGTGCTTGGTAGATCTAGAGTTAATATGGATCTAAATTGGTTTTAGTCATGTGCAACCACACAAAATTTGTCTAACCTCTGATTAGTCCAATCATTTTAAATATGTTTATATGTCTAAGATTAATTTGATTATTTCCTTCTCATATACATTGCATGAATGTTGGGCCTATGTTTATATTAAATACCTAAATTCCAACATATGAATCCTCACACAAAGGGCATATTTGAACTTGGTCTAGTCGATAAATTCTGTCATAAAATTTTCAATGTGCAATAGTCATATCAGTGAGAATTATAGGTTGAGTTTGGGCATATACATCTTTTAAATATATTTTTTCAAAGAATTTTATTTTTCATGTTGTACTATGTCTAAGTTGGTTGAATATTGTCTTCTTTGTTTATATTGTCTTTGTTATTCATCTTTTTATTTCCTTTATTTTTTATGTTCTTCGATTGTCATTTCTTCTATCCTTTTTTGTTGATTTCCTATTCATTGTGAATTTTATTCTATTCTTCACTCTTGACACTAGTCAAATGTTATTTGTTGTTCCTTCTTTATTGATATGCTCTTTGATATGAGTTTTGTCATTCAATTTTTTCATTCATCTATTCTTCTTGTTGTTCAGTTGTCATTTATGGTGAATGTCTTTTATGATATGCTCTTTTCTTCTCCCTTTATCATTGACACTCCTTAGTACATTCCATTTATCATGCCTTTTTCTTCCGGCTTTCACATTTTCAATTTTTGTTTAATAGGGATTTAGGCTGATGATTAAGATGGATCGAGCCTCTTTGTTCTTCATTTCTCTTTAATATGGATCTAGGCTGATTATTACTGTAACACCAAAATCAATGCCCATAATCAATAATTACTTTGTGCATACGATGAAATCAATACACACTATTAATTTGATTACTTTGAAAATAATTCACATCATCCATCTATTAAAATTAGATAAAAAACTAACATCTGCACTGAAATCAATGCATCCTTTGTTGCCATTGTTTCTACCTTTCTATGTTGACTTTCTCTTTGTTGTCCATTTTTACTTAAGATGGATCTTCTCTTATGATTAATATGGATCTATACTCTTTGTTATTTATTTTTATTAATATGGATCTAGGCTAGTGATTATTGTAACATAGAAATCAATGGATGACATTAATAATTACCTTTTTCATACACTAAAATCAATGCGTCATGTGTAATCAATCAAATAGGATTAAAAATCAACATCCATATTGAAATCAATGCATTAATGGAATCAATTAAATAAGATTAGAAATCAACATCTACAATGAAATCAATGCATCTAATTTAGTAAAATATAAAATATTGATGCCAAAATAATCTAAAGTCGAGTTGGGACCTTACATATGCATTTACCCCTTTAATTTACAGAAACCTTAAGAATTTTTCATATCTTATTTTTTGTCAACTTTTGTGATTTTGATAGATTTCTAAATAAACAATTTTTCACTTTAAACAGAATATTTACTTCCTCTTTCTCTATGGTTAATAATATTCAATATTATATAATACATTATAAACTTAAGCATAATATCATGTGATACTATTTTAAGTATTATATAATATTTTGTTTTTAAACTTATGTTTAACATTACAATATTATAACAATATATCTAATATAATATTAATATTTACTACTAAAATATTATATTAAATATCTCTAACTAATGCACTAATATATATTATTTATATTAATCCTCAATATTATATTAAAATTAATATTATATTGATACATAGTTATTAAATTTAATAATATCAATATAACAATATATTAATATTAAACATTTAGTATTAATATTCAATTTCATATTAATATTAAACTCAATATTACACTTAAAAATCCTTATATTATTCATATACCTAAACTTGCAGTCATTACATAAGTTATAATAATAGTTAGTTGATTAGAACAATCTAAACAAGTGCTCAATAGCAACCTTCACCCTTTTTTCTATTTTTTTGAAGTTTATTCCCAACAAACATTTCATGAATTCCATGCCAGAATCATCACCTCAATCTCCAAGACTTAAAATAATGTAATCTCGCTTGACTAACTTAATAGGATATAAAATATCTAATTTAATATTATGTAAGATATCTACCTTATATTAAATTTATTATTATAATATCATAGATAATGATATATATAATAATAGTTATAAAATAAGCATTATATATATATAGCCATGAATCATCATTTCCTTCCACTTCAATTATATAAATTAATAAATAATAAATAATTTTTTTTCTCATATATGTTTTTTTATATATGATATTTTATTATTAAAATAGATATTAATTGAAACAATTATCAATTTTTTACTTATATATTTGTGTGCTAGAAATACATAAAAAATAGTGGTTAGTAGCTTCTCATACCCATGCTTAATTACATATGAATCCTATTTAATTTGGTGAGAGGACTTAAATTATGGTAGGAAGTAACTTAAGGTAAATATATTTATTTACATGACTATACATTTAGTTATTTATATTAATCTTTGTGATATAAAAATTTATTATATGGAATTCTAAACCTAATGTAAACCTATGTGATTTTTGAAAGAATCTTTTATTGAGTTGACATTTAAATATTTACACCCATTTACGAACACTACAACATCTCGCCCATACTGGGTTGTAGAGCACCCCTCGATGCAATTAAGGTGACAATAAAATGTTTGCACTAATTTATGGACACTACAACATCTCCCCCATACTGTAATATAGAGTGCCTCTCATTGCAGATAGTAAATTCATATAAATTAAATGGTTAGTAAACACAATTAAGTATCAATTTGATGTAATCCAAGCTTTTGTAGCACCCACATTGATCCAAACTTATATGAGAGCACAACACAATATAGATAGAAACATAAACACCGAGATGCGGCAGAAATAAAAATCCATTTCATTAGTATCAAATAAATGAAATATGCTTACATACAGAATGGAAATAAACTAGCTCGGGCGATGGTAGGACATCTCTAATAAGAGATGTGGTGGCTACATGACTTTGAACTATGTTACAAAGAGGCTCAAAGGACTTTGTTATTGAGAAAGAATGGAAAACCCTAAACATCCAAAAAACTTACCCTAGGAGATGAAGCGCCCAAATTGTGGGCCCCATTGGTGTAAATTGGTACATCAACTTCTCAGGGTCATAACTTTGGCATAAAATATCCATTTGACATGTACAATACCTCGTTAGAAACATCTATCCAAAGAATACAACTTTCAATTACAACTAATTATAATTTCTCATTTTCCAAAAAAATATCATTTAGGGCCTCAAAATGGCTCTGGAATTTTAGGACTTGAAAAACTCCCAAAAATAATAAGTTGTACAATTAAGGAAACTGAAAAAATGAAGGAAACAATGGTGGGGGTCCAACTGAAATAGGCATGTGTCCTCCAATATCCACCTAGATTAGTCCTCCCCCCTTATGAAGCAATGTTCCCCATTGCGTTGAGTGCCTCCATGAGACGGGGAAACTTCCATTAAACTTGGTCCCTATTGAGCCACTTACCTTGGTGCAAGAGTTGACCATCTTTGAAAATCCGATACAGTTGGATCTGCCACTAGTGAATGCTCTTGATATACGTGTCAATGATATGATTAGTTGTGGCTTGTTCCATGTAGTATGGTTTTTTCTCTATTGGTGTGACTTCAATGTCTGATGTGTCCAGTAATGGTGGAAAGTATGCTCAAAGGCAGTCTGAATTGAACACTAGGTGTAGGCCAAGGAATGGTGGAATGTTGAGCTCAAAACCATTGTCCCCTACAGCCTTAGTGATGGTGTAAGTCCCATATCGGAGGGGGAAAAGCTAGCGATAGGCCCCAACGAGGTGCTCCTTCTACAAATGTAACCAAACTTTTTCGTCCATCTGGAACTTGTGTGGAACCCAGTGTTGATCATGTTACTACTTGTACTTAACATTGTCTATGTCCAATATGTCATGGACCCACTGGAACATGTGTTGAAAGAGCTTAATGAAGTTGCTAGCCTTGTTAGCTTCGGACTGGACATGAGCAGAATCTGTCGGGACATGAGCGGAATCTGTCGGAGTAGCTGCAAATGGTATGACCACATTAATGAGACCTAGTGGTTGGAATCCCAAAGCACCTGAAAGGGGTTGTGGTGAGTGGAGTTATGGAGAGCTCTATTGTAGTTGTGCTAGACATAGGGGTGGATTTCATCCCATGTGTGTGCATGCTTCGATTTGTACATGTGTAGAATGTGTACGATACTATTGTTGATGATCCCTATTTGGCCATTATTTTGGTGGAGGAAAGCTATGGACTTAATGAGCTTGGTATCCAACATCAACCAAAGTATTAACTGAAATTTAGTTAGGAACCTTTTGTCATGGTCTGAGATAATGGACTGTGGGATCCTAATGTGTACCCACACTCATTCAAAGAATACTTTGGTAGTGGCTTCTGCTATGATACTCTTCTTGCAGGCCACCATAATGGTTGTCTTGGAGAATCTATCGATGACCATGAAAACACAGTCGTTTCCATGCTTAGTAGAAGGAAGGCTCACATGTAATCCATGGATATGTATATGGATTCCCGAGGCTGACTAGGAGTAGGAAGAGGAGTATATAGGCCTTTCTTCTTGATGGTTAGTTTGGTAAGGGCAAAGGCAGTGTAGGATATGATGTATTTCCCAACATCCTTTCAAAGGTTCAACCAATAAAAATACTTCTGCAACACTCTCTAATGTAGAAGCATTTAGGCCTAGTCAACAATGTGATGGTATGATCACATGTTGTGACTAACAAGGGGTTGGAAGACAATCGTTTAGTTAATTTTATTTATTTGAATGTATGATAGTGTTTATTTATTATCAAAATATGAGAAAAGGGTATAGTCGCTGATTGATTCTCCTTGTGTGGAGATCAGGTCAAACAATTAGATTTATTTGGTTTGAATAGAATATGAGGAATTTGAAAGCTTGAATTAGCGTTTGTTTAGAAAAGAGTGGAGTTGAAGAGAATTTTTAGGAGAGAGTGAGATATTTCTAGTTCTAAACTTGAATTGGTTCATGAATCCACTTTTGTATAAATTGTGATCTTTTTGTATAATTCAGGTGTTAGCAAGAGAGAATCCATAGAGGAGAGAGCGACGATTTCAAGATTGAAACAAGGCCTTTTATTGATGTAATCGAGCTAGAGGGTCAAGACTCTGTAAATTCACTATATTGAATAAATGATTTTGTGTGTGCGTAAATGGCCATTTCCATTGAAATCCTTTGTGTATCTCTGTATAGTTTGATTGTGGAACAACTGAAGCATGCTCCTTTGTTTTCATGTCTTAAGTTATAAAGCGCAACGTTAAAGCATAATGGGGTCTTTATTGTTATAACCATGGCTAAGTGTTTCAAATATATCATAGCTTACTGTTATATATGAAAGTCTTGCATGGAAACAGAGTATAGAGGAGAATCGTTTTTAGCGCAAAGTCCTTTGAAAGCAAGCGAGATCAAGACAAGAGGAAATAGTTGCGAGAAGGCATCATTGTCGTTGGATCTATAACATCAACATACTAGATCTAATTGCAAAAAGTAGAGAACTTTATCGCATCGGAAAAGATTGTTATAAGGGGGATGGATTCAGGCCTTAAGGAGTTGTGGTTGCGATCGCACCGATATATCACATCAGCAAAAGTCTATGTGAATGGACCGAGCCTAAACACTTGCGAATCTCTGGTTGCGATATTTTGATATAATGTGGACCATTGGATCATATAGTTGATGAATGACAAAGATCAAATCACTGATCGTACTTCAAAAATATGTTAAATAGCGAAGGTGGTTTCTCAAAGGTGGTAAGAGGATTATCGGGCGGCCTCAAAAGCTGTAAGTAGTTTCCATAAACCAGAGCCAATGAGGTAATGAGTTGTGGTTTAATTAAACTGAAATCCAGGGTGATCAGGACCGTCCATCGAATGGATGATCAGACGGATTTCGGGCGCGAATAAACGTGAATGTTAATTCCCAATCCAGATGTCATGGACTTTATAAAGAGGATTTAATTCCATTTGAGATTCGACCTTAAGCTCCTGATCGGGTTTTTTCATGTTTTCAGTGTATAATCGTGTGTTGCGAAAACATAGTAGTTCCAGGGTTTTGAAAGGAATAAAGCATATGAAGCGGTGGACCCAACGATTTATGAATGTAGGTATATGTATTTGAAGTCCGGTTTATGAGTTTTGGAGCGGGTTTCCCCGTGATTCCTTTGTATTCCAAAGAAGTTTTCTGACTAGGGTTTTTAATGTAAAAGCACACATAAAATTCTTCCGATAGATGATTGTGGCCATAACCATAAGTCCAAACCCGATAGTGTTTTGTATATGGAACGATTACCTTAGTGATCAGATTAACTACCATCAAGTGGTTTTCCTGTGTCATTTTTGGTATTAGAGCTAGATCAATGCTCTGTAGAGATTGGTTGAGAGACTGAATATTAATTCCAACATATGTATAATTTCACTGAAGTGAGTTTGATACAAATGGGGATCAGACTACAAAGAGCACTGAGATCAGAATGGGGAAGCAGTGAATCTCTGAGGAAGGTCTGGTAAGAATGTTTATTTTGATAATTTTGTGGAGATGTGTTTTGAATGTCTGAATAACAAAAAGGGTTTGGAATTTCAAAGGAGAAGATGTTTTCCTTTCAGGAAAATGACATTTCCATGTAAGTTGATTGAATGATTGGTTTGATTTAAAAAGTAAATTGGAATGAAAGGTTTAGAAGTTAAAGCTAAATAGAAGAGTGCTTTGCTATGGCATTGAAGTCATTTAAATGATTTGAAGAATTTTGTGAAAATTGAGAATGATTGAGGATTGTTTAAAGTATTGTTAAAGACAATGATATTGATAGATAAAGGAACAGTTAGACAGAAGGTTGGACTCAATAGATATAAAAAGAGAGTCATTACAAGGAATGAATTTTGGAATTTGTAGAAGAAAAACATGATTTTCTTACAAACAGGTTATCAAAAGGAATTGGTAGTGTCTGTCATGATTTGGCAAATATAATTGAAATTCAGATCTAATCTTAATTGATATTGAAAACTAAAGAGCCCATTATGAAAAGTAAAATGGTAAATAGTTGTTGATTGTATGGAGGATTTTGAATGGAAAGTCTAAATGAAAGAGTGAATAGATGAATCTTTTGGCAAAGATTTTATTGATGGAATGGGAATTAGTTTTAAGACATCTTTGAAGGAAATGTTGTAGGTTTAAAAGGTTACTTTGATGTATCTTAATATAAGATTGTGCAGGTCAATAGAAGCAGTGGAATTGTTGAAAGGTAGAATGAGTTGTACCAGCATCATAGCATATGAGATATGTTAAAGAAGATAGAGCAAGATGAACTCTCAGATGAGTAAAGGTGACAGTACCCAACAATCAATGAAATTATTGAGTGAAAGAAGAAAGTGAGCAATTGAAGATGTAGAACCCAGAGTAAGGAGTGTTCGAGAGAAGATGAGAACAACTTCCAACTGTGGTTGAGTAGAAGTTGTTGAGGTAGCTCCATAATTGTGGTTGTGGATAGGAGATAACAATTCGAGGAAGAGGAGCACTGGGTAGAATCGTTAGTGAGTGAAAGGTTCAAGGAAAGAACCAATAGGTGGCAAAAGACTAAACTCAGGAAAGTTTGGTGAGGCATGAAGAAGACTTGTTACAGGTGAAATGAAAAGGCTAGTTGTAGCTCACTAGTGAACAAGGAGGGTTCACCAGAGGAAGAAATGGAATTGACTATTGATAGTCATGACAAGGGTATAGAGGAAAGTCAAAAACAAAGGGAAAAAAGTGTTGAAGTAGTTGGACTCAAAGGAATGAGTAAAGAATAAAGGGACATAGAGTTGGTTGAGATGAAGGCAGAACTCAATCGTTTGGACAAGCTAGTATTGAAAGGAATTAGAGAAAAATGGAACAAGGATTTTATGTGGGAAGAAGAGTTAAATGGCCTAGCAGAGAATTGTTTGCTGAGAAATTAATACTTCGAATAGTTGAGAATGAAGGAGTAGAATACATCTATAAACTAGAGAAAGGATCTCTCCTTGGGGAGGGAGACAATGATGAAGAACTAATCTATGCAGATCAGAACAAAAGGAATGTGCTAGTAGCATCTTCACAGATAAGAGGATCTCATATTTTTGGAATTAATTATTTCTGTGAATGTAAAATTGTAGATATGAAGCCTAATGAATTTGAACTTGTGTATGAAAAGGTGAAAGAGGCAAAGGCAAGAAAACCACAAAAGGAGATGCATAAGGACTTTCAAGACTTTAATTGGTGGAGGAAATTAAAAGGTATGGCTAAATGGTTGTCTTCTCTTAGTGAAAACTTATTGGATCACATTTTAAGGAATTCTAGCATGGATAGAAGACCAATGGGAAATGGAAAAAGGAAAGGAAATAGATGCATTACAGATTTGTGAAGTGAAGAGAAGGAAGGATGACACATAGAACTTAGCTGAACAAGTTAAGTCAAGGAAATCTTTGAAAGATCAAATTCTTATAAGAGAAGAGGAAGAGACATTGTTGTCTTATTTGGATAAATTGAGTGTTGGAGGAAATTTTGTAGAATAGAAAGGTATTCTACAAACCTATGATGAAGTTTCCAAGCATAGTCAAGAAGTTGCAGTCCCAAAAGTTTTCTTTGATGAGGAAGAAATCAGAGATGTTGAGGAAGAATTTTTCAATAATTTAGTGAACTATCACAATATTTTAGAGAAGCATGAGGAGCTGATCATTGAGGCTTCAAATGAAAAGCCTTGTATTTTTGAAACTAACATATTGTGTATGTTTTCAATTTGACAGGTGATGAACAACAATTGGACAATGTGCTTATGCATGTTGATGAAGAAGTGAGATCACTAGAAGAGATAGCTGAAACAAAAAGATATTTTGAGCATGAATTTAATAATTTTGAGAATGATGGTATTGACAGGGAAATTGTCATGATTCAAGAAGCTGAAGATAAGAAAATGAAAGTTTGTGATGATAACCAGAATGAAATATATTCATTAGAGAATCAAAATGAAAGTATTATGGAAATTATGAAGGAATGTAAGATGATGTTGATAGATACATAAGTTCAGGAATTTTGTGATTTTAAAGTGGAATATTTTTATAAATTTGTAAATCATGAAGAAGCTTTAGAAAAGTAGAATTTTGTTTCTGATGCAGGAGAAGATGGAACAACATCATTTTGATGCAATAATATAAGTATAGAATATGAAAGAATACTTCACAATGATATGCTCCAAGAAATCCTAGCTATTGAATTGCTGAATGATAGTCTTGTGCTAGAACAAGGAACACTGTGTAATGCAGAGGAAAGTATTGGAATGAGAATTGATGACAGTTTCATAACTTATGTAGAAGAACAATATAAAGATTTGATGGTAGAATTACCTATGAAGATTGAAACCCATAGCTATTTTGAATCTGACAATTCTGATGGAAATTCTGTTTTATACAGGAAGGAGGAACCATATGAAAATGGCATACTTATGAAATATGAAGGAATTTGTATCTTTATGGAAAGATTATTAGATGAACCTGATAACATAGAGGAAAGGATTATCTTTAATGATAATGGAAGGGAAGTTGTAGAATACAAACAATAGATTGTAAATGACAGAGCTGAAGAAGATTTGGACAAAAATTTCATAATTTCTATGGTGAGGAGAAATGTACAACAGGAAGATGTGAGTGGAGTTTAGTTGAGAAGAAATTGTAAAGAGGAAGTTGAGAAATTATGGAAGAGGAAATAAAATGAGAAGAGGGACAACAAAGAAGAGAACTTAACAAAAGGAATTTATATCAGTAAGAAAAAAGCGCAGAAACAACATAAGATTTGGAAATTTGGAAGAATAGAAGTGAGAGTGGCAGAAGAATTGAATCAGCAGCATGATGAAAGTGATTACCAGTTACAAAGTAAAGTTTGGGATACTGGATGGAGAACAAAAGGAACACATGACCATGAGGTCATGAAAACTTTCAACTTTGGGAGTCTGATGCAAGAGCATTCAGGCCTAGTCAGCAATGTGATGGTATGATCACATGGTGTGAATAACAAGGGGTTGGAAGACAATGGTTTAGATAATTTTATTTATTTGAATGTGTGAGAGTGTTTATTTATTGTCAAAATTTGAGAAAAGGGTATAGTGACTGATTGATTCTGCCTGTGTGGAGATCAAGCCAAATAGTTAGATTTATTTGGTTTGAATAGAATATGAGAAATTTGAAAGTTTGATTTAGCATTTGTTTAGAAAAGAGTGGAGTTGAAGAGACTTTTTAGGAGAGAGTGAGAGATTTCTGGTTCTGAACCAGAATTGGTTCATGAATCCACTTTTGTATAAATTGTGACCTTTTTGTATAATTGAGGGGTTAGAGAGAGAGAAGCCAGAGAGGTTAGATAGGTTAGTTAGAGGTTCGAGAGAAGCCAGAGAGGAGAGATTGAGGATTTCAAGATTGAAACAAGGCCTTTTATTGATGTAATCGAGCCATAGGGCTGAGACTCTGTAAATTCATTATATTGAATAAATGACTTCATGTGTGTGTAAATGGCATTTATGTTGAAATCCTTTGCTTATCTCTATATAGTTTGTCTACGGAACAACTGAAGCATGATGCTCTGTTTTCATTTATTAAGTTATAAAGCACATCTTTAAAGCATAATTGGGTCTTTATTGTTATAACCATGGCTGAGTGTTTCAAATATATCATAGCTTACCGTTATATATGAAAGTCTTGCGTGGAAACATAGTATACAGGAGAATCATTTTTTCCATTGAATATAAGTGAGATCAAGACAAAAGGAAATAGTTCCGAGAAGGTATCATGGCCATTGGATCTGTAAGATCAACAGACCAGATCTAATTGGGGAAAGCAGAGCACTTTATCGCATCGACAAAAAATGTTATAAGGGGGATGGATTCAGGCCTTAAGGAGTTGCAATTGCGATCGCACTAATATATAGCATCGGTGGAAGTCTGTGTGAATGGACTGGGCCTAAACACTTGACAAACTCCAATTGCAACATTCTGATATAATGTGGACCGTTGGATCATATAGTTGATCAATGGCAGAGATCAAATCGCTGATCACACTTTGGAAAGGCTTTAAATAGCGAAGGTGGTAAGCAGATTATCGAGAGACCTCAAAAGTCGTAAGTGGTTTCCAGAAACTGGACCCGCTGAGATAATGAGTTGTGGTTTAATTAAATTGAAATCTGGGGTGATCAGGACCATCCATCGAATGGACAATTGGATGGATTTTGGGTGTGAATAAGCATGAAAGTTAATTCCCAATCCAGACCCAATGGAATTTATAAAGCGGATTTAATTCCATTTGAGATTCGTCCTTAAGCTTCCGATCGGGTTTTTTCATGTTTTCAGTGTATAATCGTGTGTTGGGATAACATAGTAGTTCTGGGGTTTTAAAAGGAATAAAGCATATGAAGGGGTGGACCCGATGATTTATGAATGAGGGTATATGTATTTGAAGTCCAGTTTATGAGTTTCGGAGTGGGTTTCCCTATGATTCCTTTGAATTCTGAAGAAGTTGTATGACTGGGTTTCTAATGTAAAAGCACACACAAAACACTTCCGATAGATGATTGTGGCCATAACCATAAGTCCAGACCCGATAGTGTTTTGTATATTGAATGATTTCCTTTGTGATCGGATTAACCACCATTAAGTGGTTTTCCCGCATCACTCACACTATATTTTTTATCCAAAAATGTCTAGCGACTCGACTGTAGTGTGCCTCGTGAATCATCTTGGCACTCTCATTTAAAGGAACATGGAGGTGTCCCAAGTGGCATAATAGCACGTCTTGGAGGTGAAAGTTTGAAACTTTCTCACCTTCCAGGAGCATCTGATATGTGGTGTTGAATTTTGGATCACTCTTGTAAAGATGTGGCCATTCCTAAGTCTCATGTCCATAAGAGTGGCAGCAGTGATTAACACCATGACTTGGAGTCGGTTGAGGCAGTCTGCAACATTAATAATGCTTCCTTTCTTATACTTAATGCTTAAATGGAATTGTTGCAGGTATGTGGACCATTTATGATGGCAATCATTCTGCAACTTTCCTTGTGTCTTTATGAACTTCATGGGTGAGTTTTCTGTGTGAATGACTATTTTCTTCCCCAGACTGTAAAGCTTCCATTTATAGGAGGATTTCATAGTGGAATACATCTCTTTATCATAGGTGCGGAAATTTTGGACAATTGATGCAGGAAACCCCTTGATGGCGGAATCCGATCACCAAAGCAATTCTCCTTTCCATATACAACTATGGGACCTGGGACTTATGGTTATCTCCACACATCTCTATCGGAAGCATTATAGATGCACTTTTACATTAAAAACCCCAGCAATACAAATTTATCAAATACAATGGATTACATGGGAAAACCTGCATCTAAAAGAATAAGACAGATTTCAAAATACATACACCCGCATCTATAAATATCTTGGGTCCGATCATTTCCCCTTTGTCATTGGTCTATTGCAATATCACTATCACATTTATCAGGGATACACAATATTGGAATACACAGAAATACAAAGAAATCCACCCACAAATGCATAGGCCAGAGCTCAAAACTTATACACCCTCATTAATAAACTTTTGGGTCTGCTGTACTGCTCCTTTACACTCCCAATCTCTAATTTCCTTGATCTTCGATTGTCCCGATCTTTGATGTCTCATTATCGACTATCGCTATATCAGAATTCCCTTACACTATCCATCGGCCCTTCAACTTTGCGATATGCGATCAATTCTCCACCTCTCGATCAACTCTAATCCAACGGTCCAAATTTCCTCACACTATCACAGTCAGTGTTGGCAAGTGGTTAGGGTTTGGTCCATTCACACAAAATTCTGCCAATGCGATAAAGTGCTCCGCTTTGCTCAATTAGATCGGGTCCATTGATCATAAAGATCCGATGGCCATTGTGCATTACTCTTCACCTCTTTGTTTTGTCTCTTTACTTTGGGTTTTCTCATTGTTTCTTCAATATTGTTGGACATACGCCTTTCGTAGGTTTCCTCTGTCTGCTCCATTTCCACACATGACATTCATATATAACAGTAAGCTATAATCGATTTGAAGCGGCTCAACTACTATTATAATGATAAGGACCCCAATTATGCTTTAACGTTGTAGTTCTTAACTTAAGGCATAAAAAGAAAGAAGAAATGCCTAATCTATTCCACAAGCAAATATTCAGAGAAAAGTGAAGGATTTCAATAAAAACAACCCATTAACACACACTGATATTTTATTCAATACAATGATTTATAGAATCTTGGCCCTCTGGCGCAATTACAACAATAAAAGACCCTATTCCTATCTTGGAATCCTACATCTCTCTTACTCGACTTAACCTATCTAACCACTCTATCCTTCCCCTCGCTAACCTATCCAACCCCTGAATTATACAAAAAGATCACAATTTATACAAAAGAGGATTCATGAACCAATTTTGGTTTAGATCCAGAAACCTCTCACTCTCTCCTAAAGAACCTCTTCAACTCCACTCTTTTCTACACAAACTCTAAATCAATCTTTCAAATTCCTCATATTCTATTCAAACCAAATAAATCTAATTGTTTGGCCTGATCTCCACACAGGGAAGATCAATCAGCCACTATACCCCTTTTCTCATTTTTGACAATAAATAAACACTCTCACACATTTAAATAAATAAAATTAACTAAAATCTTGTCTTCCAACCCCTTGTTAGCTACAACATGTGATCCTGCCATCACATTGCTAACTAGGCTTGAATGGTCCTACATCAGACTCCCAAAGTTGAAAGTTTCCATGACCTCCTGGTCATGTGTTCCTTCTGTTAATCATCTAGTATCCAAACTTTACTTTGTAACTGGTCATGATTTTCATCATGCTGCTGATTCAATTCTTCTGCCATTGTCACTTTTGTTCTTCCAGATTTCAAAAGCTTATGTTGTTGTTGTCCTATTTCCTTTCTGATACAAATTCCTCTTGTTAACTCCTCTTCCTTTTTGTTCCTCTTCTCGTCTGATTTCATCTTCCACAATTTCTCAACTTCCTCTTTAAAAATTGTTCTCAACTGAACTCCAATGACATCTACCTACTGTACATTTCTTTCCACCATAGAAATTATGAAATTTCTATCCAATTCGTCTTCACCTCTGCCATTTACAAACTATTGTTTATACTCTACAACTTCTCTTTCATTATCATCAAAGATAATCCTTTCCTCTATGTTATCAGGTTAATCTAATAACCTTCCCAGAAAAATACAAATTTCTTCATATTCAATACACATGTCATTTGCATATGACTCTTCCTTCCCATTTAAAAGAAAATTTCAACCACAATTGTCAGATTCAAAATAACTATGGTTTTCAATCTTTTCAATCTTAATAGGTAATTCTGCCATCAACTCTTTATACTATCCTTTTGCATAAGTTATGAAATTGTCATCAATTTCCATTTGCATACTTTCCTTTGTATTATACAGTGTTCCTTGTTCTAACACAAGATTATCATTCATAAATTCAATAGCTAGGATTTCTTGGAGCATATCATTGAAGTATCCTTTCATCCTCTGTACTTATATTATTGCAACAAAATGATGTTGTTTCATCTTTTCCTACATTAGAAACAATTTTTTTTTTTTTTTTTTTTTTTTTTTTTTTTTTTTTTTTTTTTTTTTTTTTTTTTTTTTTTTTTTTTTTTTTTTTTTTTTTTTTTTTATTTTTTTATTTATTTTATTTATTTTATTTATTTATTTTTATTTTTTAATTTATTATTTATTTATTTATTTATTTATTTTATTTTTATTTTTTTTTATTTTTATTTTTTTTATTTATTTTTATTTTTTTATTTTTTATTTTATTTATTTTTTATTTTTTATTAAAGCTTCTTCATGGTTTACAGATTCATAAAAATAATCCATTTTAAAACCACATAATTCCTGAACTTCTACATCTGTCAACATCATCATATATTCCTTCACAATTTTTATAATACTTTCATTTTGATTCTCTACTGCAAATACCCCATTCTGGTTATCATCACAAACTTTCATTTGCTTATCTTCAGTTTCTTTAATCATGAAAATTTCCCAGTCAATGCCATCATTCTCAAAATTATTAAATACATGCTCAAAATATTTTTCTGTTTTAGCCATCTCTCCCAGTAATCTCACTTCCTCACCACCATGCATAAACACATTGTCTAATTGTTTTTCATCACCTGTCAAACTTGAAAACATACACAACATGTCAGTTTCAAAATTATAAGGCTCTTCATTTGAAGCCTCAATGACCAGCTCTTCATGCTTCTCTGAACTATTCTGACAGTTCACTAAATTATTGAGTCAACATCTCTTATTTCTTCCTCGTCAAAGAAAAATTTTGGGACTACAACTTCTTGACTATGCTTGGAAACTTCATCATAAGTTTGTAGAATACCTTCCTGTTCTACACAATTTCTTCTAACACTCAGTTTGTCCAAATAAGACAACAATGGCTCCTCCGCTTTTGTGATAATACTTTGATCTTTCAAAGATTTCCTTGACTTCACTTCTTCAGCTAAGTTCTTCGTGTCAGATTCCTTCTCTTCACTTTACAAATCTGCAATTCATTTGTTCCCTTTCCTGTTTCCATTTCCCATTGGTCTTTTATCCATGCTAAAATTCCTTCAAATATGATCCAATAAGTTTTCACTAGGAGAAGACACAACCCTTTAGCCATACCTTTTAATTTCCTCCACCAATTGAAGCCTTGAAAGTCTTTATGCATCTCCTTTTGTGTTTGTCTTGCCTTTGCCTCTTTCACCAACACATTTCTCTCATTTTGATCTGCATAGATCAAGTCTTCATCATTGTCATCACTATCTTCATTGTCTCCTTCCTCAAGGAGAGATCCCTTCTATGGTTCACAGATGTATTCTACTCCTTCATTCTCAACTGTTCGAAGTATTAATTTCTTAGAAAACAATTCTCTGACAGACCACAGACCATTTAACTCTTTTTCCCACATAAAATCCTTGTTTCCATTTTTCTCTAATTCCTTTCAATACTAGCTTTTCCAAATGACTAAGTTCTACCTTCATCTCAGCCAATTCTATGTCCCTTTCATCTTTACTCATTCATTTGAGTCCAACTGCTTCAACACTCTCTTCCTTTTGTCTGTGACTTTCCTCCGTACCACTATCATAACGATCGATAGTCAATTCCATTTCTTCCTCTGGTGAACTTTCCTTGTCCACTAGTGAGCTGCAACTAGCCTTTTCCATTTCACCTGTAACAAGTCTCCTTCATGCCTCTCAAAAATTTCCTAAGTTAAGCCTTTTGGCACCTATTGGTTCTTTCCTCGAACCTTTCATTGTCTAACAATTCTACCCAACACTCCTCTTGCTGGAATTGTTATCTCCTATCCACAATCACAACTGTGGAGTTGCCTCAACAACTTCTACGAAACCATAGTTAGAAGTTGTTCTCTTCTCCTCTCGAACACTCCTTGCTTTAGGCTCTGCATCTTCAATTTATCACTTCCTTCTTCATTTAGTAATTTCATTTACTATTGGGCACTGTCACCTTTAGTCATCTGAGAGTTCTTCTTGCTCTATCTTCTTTAACATAGCTCATATGCTATGATGCTAGTGCAAGTCATTCTACCTTTCAACATTCCTCTGCTTCCACTAACCTGGACAATATTATCTGAAGATACATCAAGAACCTTTCAAACCTGCAATAATTCCTTCAAATATGTCTTAAAACTAATTCCCATTCCATCAGTTAAATCTTTGCCAAATGATTTATCTGTTCACTATTTCATTTAGACTTTCCATTAAGACTCCACACAGGCAACAATTGTTTCCCATTTTAATTTTCATAATGGACTCTTCAGCTTTCAAGATTAATTAAGATTAGATCTGAATTTCAATTATATTTACCAATTCATGATAGACACTATCAATTCCTTTTGATAACCTATTTGTAAGAAAATCCTGTTTTGCCTCTACAATTTCCAAAATTCATTCCTTGTAGTGGTTCTTCTTTCAGTCCTATTAAACCAATATTTGTTCTTTCAATCATCAATATCATTACCTTCAACAATACTTTAAGTAATCCTCAATCATTCTCAGTTTTCACAAAATTCTTCAATCAAATCAATCATGCAATCAACTTACATGGAAATTTCATTTTCTTGAAAGGAAAACATCTTCTCCTTTGAAATTTCAATCCCTTGTTGTTCTTTAGACATTCAAAACACATCTCTACAAAATCATAAACATAAACATTCTTACCAAACCTTCCTAAAAAATTCATTGCTTCCCTATTCTGATCTCAGTGTTCTTTGTATTCTGAGTTCCATCTGTATCAAATTCACTTCAGTGAAATTATACATATGCTGGAATTAAAATTCAGTCTCAAAACCAATCTTTACAGTGTTCATCTAGCTTTGATACCAAAAATGATGCAGGAAACCCCTTGATGGCAGAATCCGATCACCAAAGAAATTCTCCCCGCCATATACAACTATCAGACTTGGGACTTATGGTTATGTCCACACATCTCTATCGTAAGCATTATAGATGAACTTTTACGTTAAAAACCACTGATATAAAACTTTATCAAATACAAAGGATTACACGGGAAAACCTGCATCTAAATGCATAAGATGGATTTCATAATACATACACTTGCATCTATAAATCTCTCGGGTCCAATCATCGTCTCTTTGTCATTGGTCTATCGCAATATCACTATTGCATTTATCGGGGATAAGCAATATTTTTTTTCTGGATAAGTGCTAATTCTATCAAAATAAAGGAGAAAAATATTTACAATGAGGTTGCAGCCTCAGAGGGCAAATGTCCCAGCCCTCAGCAAAAAAACCAGTAGACAGAGAGGAACAGCTGAACCTGTGAGAGTACAACATTCTCAGGTCAGCAAAAAAGGAGTTGTTCTAGAAAAATCTCCTTGCCGGCAAGAAACGCCAAATAGAGCAGAACATCCTTGAGAATTCTTCGTCCACCATGATGATTCTAAGAAAAAAAATGACCTCCTCCAGCCTCTAAGGAAGTTTGACACATTGAGAAGCATTCTGAAAAGACTTACAAGGGCTAAGGAGGAGCCCAGCGATACAGTGAGAAGAACAGTTGAAGAGAGACAAACGAAACAGAGAGAAAAACAACATGCGAGACAGAGAGAAGAGCTAGAAGCGAGAGACATGGCATCGACATAGCCAGATGGAGAGGTTACTTACCCGAAGTCTGAGGGTCAGAGCCCCTTGCAGCTTGAGTTTCCGGAGCAGCCACCCATGAAGCCTCATCATCACCTTCAGCACCACCCTCGGACTGGTTGACCAGATGGAGAATGCTGAAATCATGCTGAACAGGGCCACAAGCAATGACTTCGTCTTCTTCAGCATCCGGCGTGCGGTGGCGGTTGATCTCTCTAGCAATAGGGGAATCCTCCTGCATGTGCATTGCTGTAAATTTCGGGTCATCCCCAGCACCCTGAGATAGGATTCCCTCAGGAGAAGGAGTGGAGGAGGAGCGGATGGGATCAACGGGCAATTTTGCCTCTTCCGATACCATAATAGTGCTTGTGAAGGTGATGATAAGCTATTTAAGATGGCTGTGAAAAGTGAAACAGGATTTCTGAAAGGATGAGTTAGGGGCTGGTCTGGCAGGGTTGGGGGGAGGCGAAGACGGAGAGGCGGAAGAAATGGGTATGATGAGCGGAGAGGGAGACTGCAGGGCTCATCCCCTGGGAGCTGAAGAACTTCCCCTACGCGGAACTCCTCGGCGTCGAGGCATTGCAGACCCTGTCTTACTGCTGTGAACACGCCACGGAATGGAAATGGGGGGCGGGGGAGAGACCAACTCAATAGGCTCAACCTCTGGCCGATTGAACCCAAATTCGAGCTGACCAAACCACTGATGCAGAGAATGACGAAGATCTGGCTGAGGTTGTGCCATTATATTACAGTTGGGCACCATGTTCGATCCGCGTTGAGGCATAAATGCGCCTGCATGATTCAGAGCGCTATCAATGATGGACGAGACCTTCAACCAATCGCACACTAGACTAAACTTATTCCCTAGCATTGGAAATGGGGTGATTGAATGCGCGCGGGTGGCCATCCAGGTGCTGTGCAGGAGGCGACGTGCCTAGCACGCGTGGAGAGCTAACCGCTTGTGCCTGGAGATCACTCACATCCGGGCGGGGATACGCAATATTGGAATACACAAAAATACAAATAAATCCACCCACAAACACATAGGCTGGATCTGAAAACCTATACACCGTCATTAATAAACTTTCGGGTACATTGCGCTGCTCCTTTACACTCCTGATCTTTGATTTCCCTGATCTCCAATTGTCTCGATCTCTAATCTTCGATTATTGGTTACTGCTATATCGGCCCATTATACTATCCATCGGCCCTTCAAATCTATGATATGTGATCAATTCGCCACCATTTGACCAACTCTGATCCAACGGTCCACATTTCGTTGCACTATCGCAATCAGCGTTGGCAAGTGGTTAAGGTCTGGTCCATTCACACAGACCTCCACCAATGCGATAAAGTGCTCCACTTTGCCCGATCAGATCTGGTCTATTGATCTTAGAGATCCAATGGCCACTGTGCATTACTCTTCACCTCTTTATTCCATCTCTTTACTTTGGGTTTTCTTGTTGTTTCCTCAATATTGTTGGACTTATGCCTTTCGCAAGTTTCCTCCTTCTACTCCATTTCCACACATGACATTCATATATAACAATAAGCTATAATAGCTTTGAAGCAGCTCAGCTACCGTTATAATGATAAGGACCCCAATTATGCTTTAATGTTGCAGTTCTTAACTTAAGGCATAAAAACAAAGAAGAAATTCCTAATCTGTTCTCCAAGCAAATATGCAAAGAAAAGTGAAGGATTTCAATAGAAATGGGCCATTAACACACACTGATATTTTATTCAATAGAATGAGTTACAGAGTCTCGACCTTCTAGCTTGATTACAACAATAAAAGACCCTGATCCTATCTTGGAATCCTCGCTCTCTGTTACTTGATTCCACCTATCTAACTACTCTATTCTTCCCCTCGCTAACCTATCTAACCCCTGAATTATACAAAAAGATCACGATTTATACAAAAGTGGATTCATGAACCAATTCTGGTTTAGATCCTGAAATCTCTCACTCTCTCCTAAAGAACCTCTTCAACTCCACTCTTTTCTAATCAAATGCTAAATCAAGCTTTCAAATTCCTCATATTCTATTCAAACCAAATAAATCTAATTGTTTGGCCTGATCTCCACACAGGGAGGATCAATCAACCACTATACCATTTTTATCATTTTTGTTAATAAATAAACAATCTCACACATTTAAATAAATAAAATTAACTAAACTCTCGTCTTCCAACCCCTTGTTAGCCAGAACATGTGATCATGCCATCACATTGCTGACTAGGCTTGAATGCTCTTGCATCAACTGTGTCTAAAAGTTTCTCACTCTGATATGCCATTGGATGCCCCTATTGAGTACGAACTGCACCAATAACATAGTCAAAGGCATTTGTATCAATCTAAAATAGTTGTTGTAGGTCTAGTAATGTGAACATTGGTGCAAAGTAGAGGTGATGCTTCAACTCAGCAAACACCTTTTTTTGGGATTCAGACCAAAAGAACCTTGCTTTTGGTTCACCCTTGGTGACTTGACTTAAAGGCCAAGTGATATGAGAGAACCTCGACATGAACTTGCAGTATAAATTGGAAAGACCTAGAAAGATGCGAAGCTTTGTTAGAGTGGTTGGGACTCACGAATCCTGAATAACTTGTATCTTAGTTGGGTCCACATGCATACCCTGCTCATCAATGATGTACCCTAGATATTGAACATGGGTCATACCAAAAGTAAATTTCTCCAAATTAGCACACAATTTGTGTTGTTGGAGAGGTTAGAGGACCTGTCGAATATGGTGGAGGTGCTCTTCTTAACTATGGAGGGAGATCAGGATGTTGTCCAAATGCACTATGACGAATGAGTTGGTGAATGGCCACCAGTTGTCATTCATTAGCCTCATAAAGGTTGTGCAGGCATTCATCAACCCGAAAGGCATGACCAACCATTTGAAAATAACCTCCTTATATTTGAAGGTAGTCTTCCACACATCAAAGGGTTTGATTATACTTGGTGATAACCCGATTTCAAGCCAATCTTGTTGAAATATTTGGGCCCCTTGAGCTGGTCCGAAAGGTCATTAATCTGTGGGATTAGATACTGATTCTACATAATGATCTTATTCAGTGCCCAATAATCAAGAGAAAGTCTCCAAGTCTAATCCTTCTTTTTTACAAACACAATCAAAATCCCACAGGATGATGAGCTTGGCATGATGTGAACTTTCTACAATAGCTCCTGAATCTACCTCTTGATTTCATTGTTCTCTAGAAAAGACCGTCGATAGATTGGATGGTTTGGTAGTGTCATGCCCGGGGTCAGATCGATGAAGTGCTTGACTTGATAGTGTAGGGGTACTCCTGTGAGTGAGGTGAAGATGTCTATGTACTACTCCACAATCTTGTCCATATGATTCTATAGCATGGAGGAGCCCCATTTGGAGGCTATGGATGTGGCTACAATCTTATTCTTTCCTTGAGGGTGAATCATAAGGAAGACAAATTTCCTGGTTTGGGAAATGATATTATTGCATTGCTTTTTAGATATAAAAGAGATGGCGGTAGGTGGTGCTACCTCTGGTATCCTATATAACTTATTTCCTAAAGAAATAATAACATTGCGAGGCCTAAACTCATACATAACATGACGCTTCCACAAGTATCGTTGGCTTAATAATACATCTCAAATTTCAAGACGAGAAACATCACACAGTACCTCATCGATGAAGGGCTTGATGCTATAGGTAAGCCTCCATTGTTGGTTGACGCAGAGATATTGTCCTTGGTGAAGCCACCTGATGGTGTACGCCTATAGGTGTGGTGTGGTTGGTAGGCCCAACCATTTCACAAACTCTACTAATATGATGATCTTTTGACTTATTCTGTCGAAAATAAAGTAGAACGGAGAACCCTTCACCCACATATATGAGTGGAAGAATTTCTCCCCCTCCTCTCGATCTTCGGGTTCGATCTTCTGGATCTTGGTGATGGAAACAATGGCACTAGGCTCCGCATCAATAATTCTTTTCCCTTTGTCATTTCCCTTTCAGTTTCTAACTCAAAGTGAGAACATGCATTGGATTTGGAAGCTTTCAAGTTGACCACCAGTGACTTCTTAGATCGACAATAACTTTAGTTTTGAGTGGGGCTATTATGGAACTCATACCATTTCCCTATGTTCTTTATATTTGTGGTTTTTTTCTTATCTTTTGGATTTGGTGGGTTGTCATAGGTCGTCCCGCCTTAGCTTTTCCCTTTGTTCTAATTTTTGAGCTCACCTTTACCTTTCTTCGGGTTCGTAGATCCAAAGTCTCGCTTCTTCTGTTTAAATTTATGTTCAATATTGGCAGCGTATTGATAGGTGGCGCCAAGTGAGGATATGTCCAGGAACTCCATCTCATCATGGATTTGCTTGTGTAGATAGTTGTGGTACTTCATTACCAAATTTTTCTCAAAATCCTTCATACCCAACTTCATGAAAAGAGTATGAAAAATATTTGTGAACTTCGACATGTCTTGGTCCCTTCCTTGCCACAGTGTGGTCCACTTTATGTATTTATATTCATAGCTCCCGACAGGGTAATATTATTCCTTGATGGCATCTTAGAAATAATTCCAAGTGGGTGCAGTAGAAAACATTGAGTTTTCCCTCTCGTCCTTCTATTCACAGTAGGTTTCTTAGCAGTCCTTGACATGGGGGGTGACTTTGAGTAGTGAAAAAGTAATATTTTCCCGATTGCAAAAGTCATGAACTTGAAAATATACTTCCAACAGATTTAACTATCTATCTGCAATGTTTGCATCTATCTAGCATTCAAATATGGGAATTTCAAAGTTGACTTGTACCTTAAAGGGAGTGGCACCTCCAGAGTGGTTACTATATGAAGATGTGTCGCTTGTGGATCTAGGAAAATTTATCCATCATTATCTTCCTCTATTGCGCGAGGGCTTTCTTGAACAATATTTTGAAAGAATATTCTGCTCCCTCATCTTTCCTTTTTTCCACCATGGGATGATGTCCGTTTTTGTAGGGACGGTCTTGCAAAGGTTCAACTAGTTCAAGCCCTAACTCCTTATACCCTAACGCCATTGGGGACATGCAAAGAAAAAAAATAAAGAGAAGATCACTCAGATACCATTGATCCAGAATTATATAGGAACACAACAGAATACAAATACAAACATATTAAACATCGATATGCGACAAAAATAAAACTTTATTTCATTAATATCAAATAACTTAAATATACTTACATACATAATGGAAATAATCTAGCTCAGGTGATGGTAGATTATCTCTAAGAAGAGATGTAGAGGCTACATGCCTATAAAATATGTTACAATGAGGCTAAAAGGTCTATTTATTATTTAGAAACAATGGAATACCCTAAACATCCAAAAATCTAACCCTAGAAGATGAAGCACCAAAATTGTGGGCCTTGTTGGGCTAAATTGGTACATCAACTTCACAGGGTTGTAACTTTGGTATACGATATATGTTTTATGGACACAATACTTCATTAGAAATATATATCTAAGGACTACAAATTTTGACTGCAAACGTGAGATATCTATTCACATTTTTGCATTTTCCAAAAAAAATGTTGTTTAGGGTGTCAAAATGGTTCTAGAGGTTCAGGACCCGACAAACTGCTAAAAATGATAAATTGTGCTATAATGAAGAAAACTGAATAATTGAAAGAAACAATGGTGTGGGTCCAAGTGGAATAGGTGGGTGGCCACCATTATCCACCTCAGTCACACACATGAACTATAAAACCAAAAATGTTTTTACATGGTGCACATATCCAACCATTTTGTTTTGGCTACTATATTGAATTAATTTGAATGAGTAAATGGTGGAGCATAAACATAGAGTAATTTAAGCCTACTCATGAGAAATCCTAATAGACTTCAAATATTTGTTATTCATTCAGACTGTGTTGTTACAAACAAAGAAATTCAAATCAAAGAGTGGAGTCCCTAGAGTACTTTCCATTCAGATATTTTCACACAGTGATACCATGTAGCAACCCAAACACCCTTGCTAACTTGTGCAATAGTTAGTCACAGTCTCCCTAAATCATGTAGACAAAAATCAAAGCCAAAATTCCTTTATCTCCCTTGTTTTCATAATTTATTCCACACACTACTAACCTCTTTTCATGCCAATTGAAATAAGTCGTTTCCCATTTTGTTGATCTCTTCATATTCCGAAACAAAATGATCAACGAGTTAGTAATTTACATCTTATTCCTATAGCACATATGGTAGTGGAAACCTATAGTAGTAATATCGATTTGGGTGTGTCAGAAACTCCACACAACACGAGTATCAACACACAATCTTGGGTGTGTCATAAACTCCACACCACAAATGTATTAGCATGTGATATTGGGAGTGTTAGCAACTCAAAATTAATTATCGCTTTGATAAAATGTCGCTACAAGAGCACCAACAACTATCAATAGGGTGTATCAACAACTAACATAATAGGAGTGTTAGCAACTCAAAATACATGGAAGTGTTAGAAATCCATACAATACTAAGATGGTGGGGTGAATCACTATGGTAGGAATTTCACAAACTTTCTTTCATTTTTAATGATATTGGGACACCAATAAACTTTCTAGCAATTAATTCATATGTGCATGAAAAGAGTCATCATAACTAGCACAAATAGTACACATATATTCTTCAAAATTTTATTCAAGTTACTTCACAAAGAAAGATACAACTTGTTGTTACAAATTTCTTTGGCTATAACAAGCAAGAAGCAAATATTCCCTTATTTATCAGCTAAAACTAAAAGGATCTACAACCCCTAAGTTTATTAGCTTCTACTAAAAGCAGATTCAACCCCTAAACACTTACTAGAAACTACTGGAAGGAGCTACCACCCCTAGACTACAAGCTACTATTTCCATGAGCTCAATGATTCATCTTTCATACGTTCTCAAACTCAAATCATGAATTCATTTCCATACATTAAAAAAAAAATTGACTCTTAAATCACTCACCAAAGCCACCATACAAACACCTTCAACAATATTTCATTACTAAAAACACCAACAACATCAAAAACACACTTCATCACATTATTGCTCTTTTGCACACAATTATTTTTTAATTGAAAATTAAATTATGCTTATATAAATTTTGGACTTTTGTTTTTGGAATTGAAACTAAGCTATCTTGCATTTTCATCTTTGCATGAATTTCTTATTTTTTTCCTTTTTCCTATTAAAATAAGTCTTCATTATGTGCACTACAAGTTATCTAAATCTGTTGTAATGTTTCTTTGAGAAAATTTATGTTTAACTACTTAAATTTTTCATTCTAGAATTTCTACACGAATTAGGAGTTCTCCTTATATTTTTGGTCAATCTCCAACTCTAGTGGAACTGCCAAATATTCCTCTTAATATATCCATGTTTCTATAATATATACCAACTCGTTCATGCTTTCTTTATGCAATTTTAGTGCTTGTTGTTATGTTTAACATAACTACCAAACACAAAGTTGCTAACTCTTCCATCTGTTAGTCTCTCAGACTTTTCCATCATGCACACCACCCTTGATTTACCATGTTTCTGACCCATTCATGCTTTAGGATTAAAGAATTTTTTTTAAGCACTAAAGAACTTTAATAAAATGTCAAACATAACTCCATTGGCCTTTATTTAACATAACAAAACACCTTTCGTAGGACCCTTTGTACTATATCCCAAAGAGATTATAGTACATTGCAAATCCTCTACACTCTCGATTACAACGCATTTATGAACCAAGTTTTGACACTTGTTCTTTTATCGCCTAGAGCTGTTATCCAAATGTTATTTCATAAACACTTCCAAGGTCTACCTTGTAGAGTTATTTTTCAAGTGGGTCCACCCTGTACCCATTCTCATTGGTCGTCAGCTCTGTTGTGTACTTCCAACCCATCCGTGCGTTGCGTTAGCCTGTAATTCTTCTTGTCACTAAATTTTGTCACCTACAAGGTCTCATTATCGAGATGAGTTATCTTGCTGGGTCTACCCACTGTGTTCAACAAGTAAACAATTACTAGTTGGCCTGCATTGTCTCTAAAATATGACCACGTCGCCTGATGCCATATAAACTCACAGATCTTCCTCTGTGCACTACTCAAAGCCTTATGGGATCAAGCCTATAGGATGATGTCATGGTTAATTTATCTCCACCACGTAGCACCTCTAGAGTCTGACATGTGTCACTTGGATTTCGCCCACTCAAGTACACAAAAAAATAAAAAAATTATATTATGTGTCCTCCGTATCTACGTGACATTGAATTCATCACCGATCAATTATATGTTTCCATGTGTTTTATCAGAGAGGAGATAGAAGGGGTATCAAACCTTGATTTTTGGTCAATTTCCTTTGTTAATATTTATAGAAGTCTTGACCATTTTCAATGTTACATTGCTATCACATTTCCCGACTGTGCTCCATCCTGGGCTTGCTCTTCTACATGCACTTGAAACCTTCTAAGGTAATCCTACCAAATTTACATCATCCTTGGCTGGCATCATCTCGCTTACCTATTTTATGTGCTCCTTCCTACCTTCTCGGGTTATCCCTATTACCACTCTATAATGTCTGAGGTTATGGAAGAAAATGTAGAGGTAACTACAAAACCATTTTGGAGCTTACGATCTAGCCTTCCTAAACTCAGAGAGGGGTCTCTCTATGAGATTTAGTGTTGTTGTATTTAGATATTAGGCTAGTTATGAGAATTTGGGGTTTGATTTTAAAATTTATTTGGTTGATTAAATGCTTGAAACTTCCATTGGGATATGGAGTCTATTAATTTAACAAGGATCCGTCTCATATTTTCAAAGGAGTATCACAAGGCATGGTAGCTAAACTAACTGGATCTTTTAGAGTTAAATGAAATGTAATAAAAGAAAAGATATAGGTTCAATTGAAGCTAAATATCAGTTAAGAATTATTTAACCTGATATTAAAAGAAAACATTTAAATTATCCATAGCCAGAATTAGAGTGTATATTTCAACCAATTCTGTTCATCAACTTTCTCTAAAATAATTCATATTTTAAGAAAACATAAGTATGGAGACAAAGAAGTAAACACAGAGATACTGAGAGAAGCACTTCAGCAAATAGTCCAACACATGAATCCTCTGAAGAATGTCCTTTTTATTACTGATCAGCCCATCAAATGAAAATGGTACAATAGCTTTCTGGAATGAAAAAATAAACCCTTCATACTTCAAAAGGAGAAGTATTTATACAAATTCTAAACTAATTTTTTTTTTTAAATATCAGGCTTTATTACAAATATCTACACAAATATCTTGAAACAAAATTCAAGATTTTTTTACAAAAAGTATAAAAATAGACTAAACTGTTTAAAAAATATTAGTCGGCTGAGTGCTACTGTTGTTTCTGGGCCTTTAAGTAAGCAATGTTGTTTGTCCTACTGGCATATGTGTTGTGTTGTCTCACTTTTCACTGCCTTCTGTTTTGATTTTAGTTGTGATAAATGTGAAATGTTGTCCTCTATAATTTTATTGCTTACTGCTTAGAACATGCTGGAAAGGTCCTCCTTGTCTTCTTTTTCTTTGCTTCTTCTGCTGTAATTTTAGTTTAATCATTTTCCCGTTTTCATTAAATTTATCCATTTATAGAATAATCGGGTTAATTCAGGATTTAATTTCAATGGGGAAGAGGAAATAATCTTCAATAACGCAGCAAAGGGGCTGATTTATTTTGGAATTTCATTGTGGTCTGCATTTTTGAAGGAAGCCAGGAGGTCCAATTCTCTCAGATCCGTTCTATAGGATGGGCCACGTGGCAGCTGGGGATTGGGGAAACAAACATAATTTGGGGATGGGAGTGGATGTCCATGGCTAGGTTGTCACATTGGGGATGGAGGCTAGGAGATGAAGTGGAGGGTGACATGACCGGGAGTGCGAATTATGGTGTGAGAGTGTGACGATGAGTGGTTTTCGGAGGGGGGTGTGGGTGGTAAGTAGTAAGTGAGGGGGGGTCCTAAATAGTGTGAGAGGGACACGTAGCGGTGAGGCTTGGCAGGGAAAACCTCTTTTTTAGAACCCCCCTCACTGATAAAGGGAGACATGGCGGGGGGGGAAGCCTTGGGAGTCATTCGATGGAAAATGTGAGGCAATCGAGAGTAGGGAAATGCACATCGTTTAAATAAGACTTTACTAATAAACGGACCTAAAAGCCGTTTAAATCCACCCTATAACATATGACATCCGGATTGGGACTTAACCGTAGACCTAGACCGGAAAACATTAGAATATAACTTATAAATTTATCAGGTTCATCGCTATCGCAATATGGAAGGGGCTTTACAGTTGACTTGCCATGTGAAACATGTGATTGTGATCATGCGATCACAATCAATGAAGGGAAGAGGTTTGGGGGTGCCATGGTATTGAAACATGCAACATGGAAACATGTGGCATGTTGTCCCAGTTTATGCTTCAGAGGTGTTGGGTTATATATAATGCAATATATATAATAAAATGGACTTTCATCCATGGTTTATGAATGTTTTAAAACATTTAAAAAGGGAATGGGGAAGACGGCTAGAGTTAGGTTTATAATACAAAATGGAAATGCAACTAGAGTTGGATATACAAAGGGAAAATGGAGTAAGGATAGTGTTTATAATAAATTTTGGAAATTTGGTTGTGGTTATGTGGGTCCCGTCTAGAGTTAGAAACCATATTGCATATTAAATTGGGGGAAAGTAATTTTAACATAGGATACATGCATATAAAATTTAAAACTATAGAAGATAAAATAGTCTTCGAGCCTTTATCTGTCTTTTGAAATGTAATTTTCATTCTAGTCTATCTTTCAATCCTTGAATCAAATTTGAGTGTAGGTTATACCGTTGGAGAGTTTATTTTGAGAAATTTCTGATGAAAACACCTGTAGTTTGATTTGATCCAAACATTGTCATGAAAAAATCTCCTTAAATCCTAATACTTGGTGTCTCTTTGGAAATAATTTGTAGGATGAAATATTATTTACAACATCTTAAACATAATAATGAGCAACTATAATCAAACAACCCTATAAAAATTATAGGACCCTAACAATCCCCATAGGCTTAGCTTTCAAGTGGGACGTCCCACTTTAAAATTGCACCAATAACAAAGCCTTATGTTCTATTTTGTTGCATATTGGCCCAATTTTCCACCACCTTTATATTAACAGTTTCCGTTGGTGGTTTTAAGACTCACCCATGCATGGTTTGTGGCATAGAGGGGCAGGGTCAATAATTCAACTCCACTGTCAATATTGAGATTGGTGGTATGGGAATTACCTCCCATTGCAGAACTCCCTTTATTGTTAATTGTCAAAATCTAGACCCCTGTGCATTTTATGTACTGTGTCGGTCTCAGTACGAGGCACTAGATCCTCCATTAAACATGCTTGTCTTTTAACAGTCGTTCTTCACTATGTTTTTTCCATCTCCTCCACCAACTTTGGCCACATGCCAAAAATAACTCCAGCTAAGGCCAACACTGTATTTTTGGGTACAACCTTTGATGATAGTATTCCTAACCTTTTCCTATGAATATTTTATGATTCCATAGGCCATTTTATGACTTCCACATACCACTACAATGATATCTCATATCTCTTTCCATTTAAGTGGATTACACTTGAATTTGAGGTGTTCTTCTATATTGGAAATTCCTTCAAAGTCACTGCACCTTCTACATCCATTCTCTTCTCATCTTGTAATCATCTTGTCTTTTGCCATCATCTATCGCCACCTTTGACATCCTTCTCATTCAATGAAAATATAATTCTAACATTCACCCCCATTGGCATTGATGATAGCGCCATGATTAAACAAAACACCCTCATGAAAATGTAGTGGGATTTCAAATTGTGCCTGTGCTTCTTATTTCTCCTTTATATGCATCATCAGTTTCTCGTTGCTCAGATGCATCTCCCCCCTAAGATGTAATTTTCTTTTGTTGTTTTGATATTGTGAAGTATACTCACCTCACCACCAATACTACTCCTCCTTTTAATTTGTTTGGTTGGAGATACTTATTTCTTTTGTTTGATCACAAAGACTTCTCCCACTTTCAAATAAATTTCAAAGATACCAACATTCTCCCCCTCTCATCAATTATAGAGAACTAATAAACAAATAATACACACTCACACTCATAAAATAAATATCAAAAATATAGAAAAACCAGACATGGCGGAAAAGGCATGAAAGACTTTCATGTAGTCTCTCATTCTCATGAATTTCATTATTAAAATAATGTTTATGATACATATAAATACATGAGGAAGTTGTCTCAAGATAGTGCATCTATTTTGAACAAACTTGGTTGAGAAAATATCCCAACAACACACTAATCTAGGAGCCTATCTAGTTGGAGAGAATCTCTCAATCAACTAAGCCTAAATTGACTCCTAACCATGAGGAACAAACTCAATCTAGAAAGGTAGGATTAAATCCTAAGTTTCATTATTTTAATTAATTTAATTATTTGGACTTAGAATTGTTTTTAATGTGAGAGTGAGGCTAACATTCCCCCCCAATGATAAGTCCAAATTAAGAACTAGGAACCATCTTCCAAGTTCTCATGCTGAAGCTATTGATCCTCAATAAACATTTGCCTGAAAAACCGTCAAAGATAGATGCTGAAGAAACTGCAATATGAAGAGACCATGATTTAGTTTCACGTTTGATTCATCTCTGAATGTCACTTGACAACTCCATCACATGCCAAGCTACAAAAGTATCCATCTGTCCCTTTATTTCAATCAACATCCTTTGTCCACTGACAAAATATAGAGAAAGCCCACTGGCTGATGACGTTGAAAAACAACTCACTGTTGCTTTTGTTGTGTTTGAAAACTACTCACAGCTGAATTTGTTGTCGATCACCCATCGGTGAATTTTTTTGATGCTTACTTGTTGATGAAAGTGCCCACTGATTGCTTTGCTGATGTTGTTGGGACTTTCAGTTTGACAACCACTGTCAATTTCATTGACATTTTCCCCCTTTGTCAGCTGAAAGGAGAGACAATCTTCTTCAAATTATTTATGAACCCCCCCCCTTCATGTCTAGGAGTGTTTCATTGGTATATTACCCCATTCAACTGCATGATACTACCATCTCCATTTATACTATTGGCTGCAATATGTGTGAGTGAATTCGGTTGTAAAACTTATACAATCTTCTGACCATGGATTACCATTCCCAGGGATCAATCCATGAATAATTTATCTTCAATCTGGTTGATTGTTGTTTCTTACTACATTGTGATGATCAATGATTTGAATTGTCATAATGGTGATAAGGATACAGATCAAAACATTGATCTTCCAAATGACTAGTTTTTTGATAATGGAGGCATTTTGGTTTGACTGCAACTTCAGTTTGCGTGCATTTCTATTTGTCTTCAACTTTCTCAGAACTAGCCGATGTGATTTATGCAAGAAACCCTGCACTAACAAACTTAATGGGCCTTGACTAATCCGGAATATGCAAGTTGGCATCATCTTTGACATATCCTAAGCCTCGTTGATTTCTGTTACTTTGGATTTCTTCCCATGGCTTGATGACTGGTTTGCAAGAAAGTTGAACTCAATTAGTGACCACTTCACCACTTGAAGTTTGTTGGATCAGTGACTTGGAATCAATAGTTGTATTTGTATTTTTCAACGACTTGGAAGCATCACCCTTCTCTAGTATTTCAGTTCTTTGTAGTTGCATCTGCAGTTCAAGAAACTCAATCATTTCATGTACATGTTATAGATTCATTGAAATATAAACAAGAGTTGATTTGCTGATTTGCACCATGTCTTCAGCAGTTGAAAGGATCAAATTGTTAAGAATATTTAATAACTGAATTCTTTGTGCCATGTGAACTTATTGGAACTCACACTCGCTTGCTTTTAATACTTTTTGGATTTTCAAAACTTGCTCGCTTGATGTTTGGTTGATTGTTGCATGCTCGCTTGAACTTGTTTTAACAATTGATTGTTTGAACTCACACTTGTTTGATATCACGCTTGTTTTATGATGACTGCTTGCTAGATGGCTTGCTTGAACTTGCTTCATTGATTATTGACACTTTGTTTTTTCATGAATGTACTTACTGAATGTGTTGATTTTAAAAAAGGAAGGGTGTCGAACACTGTCAAAAATTCACCCAAGAGACAAATGACAAGTTCAATCTTGATGACTCAGTTGAAGACTTACTTGAATTAATGTATTCACCTTAACAATTCAAATTAGGGTATCGGTTACAACCGAGAACAAACCCATACAATTCAGATAAAACATGTTTATATGCAAGTGATACAAAAAGTGTTGATGATGTTGATGTCATCTTGGCTTGAAATTCTTGATTTTGTAGCATCCTTAACTTAATTCCTTTGATTACATGATGTGAAATGTGCTTGCTTGGAAGATCATCTTATCAAGTTGATGATGTGATGCTTTGTGCTTGTGTACATAAGCTTGATTACATGAGCTTGATTAAGCATTCTTATATGTAAGCTTACTTATGCACATGTAGTTGTTTAAGCATAATACAAAAAGAGCATTTTGATAATCTGAATACAAGTCATGCACATGCATTCATTACAGAGGTGTACCTAAGAACTGCTTATTCAATTTTGGGCAGATCTAGGGCACAAGCACTAAAAAAATTATGATTTTATTAATTATTGAAGTACATCAACCTTCAATGTCACAACTTTTTCATGGAAACTTCTCAATGAGAATGTCACACTTGCTAATTGTCTTCAAATACTGCCTATAGTGACTCAATCGCTCTCAAAGTAAAAGATTACTTTGGATTAAAATAATGACCTTCACTCAAAAAAATTCACTTATCGCTCCAAATTAACAAAACATGCACCTTATGACTCCAAAAAATCACTTATGACTCCATTACACAGAAAATTACAAATATTCCTTTTCTCTCCAAAACTTATCTTTATCATCCCTTTTAAACTTATATGAATTTATGATATCACTTTATCATCCCCTTTTTTTTAATCACTCCCAAAACTCAAGTTTTTACATGAACCTATATAAAGCCATGTTCTTATATATTTGTTTTATGTGCTAAATTTAACATTCCACTCAAAAGTGAGTATAATAAAAGAGGTTCATTACGCAAAGTACCATAATGATATGAAACTTCTTCCACACTACTATTGTTGAATAATAGCAGGTCTTTTAAAGCTGGTCACCATGACATGGTCTGTCCAAAACACATTTCCTTTTCTAGCTCCAAACTGCAGATCTCCATGGTGGTATCAAGATTCTCATAGTGTTATACAAATCCATTCATTGGCTCAAATATTCACAGTGATCCACATGCTGCCATGAGTCTTGGAAGAGTCTTTGGCGTTGTTGCTACTTCCAAATGCTAGTTCTTCACACAATTTTCTCCTTTATAATGGATTTACATAGGCTTTATGATTGTGATTATACACTGGAGTGGGCTTATGTTGGTGCTCAAGGCCTTAAGGTTGCTCAACAAGAACCCACACAAAAGTTTACAGAGAATGGGCTTTCGAGGTCTTCTTGGGATAGAATTGGAATGTGTGAGTGTAATAGTAAGAATAAGAGTAGGTTTTCTAGCTCTTTATTCAATCCTCTATACACAGAGAATTCCAATGTGTTGGTGCCGCCCATAAAATGAGATTGCATCTATTCTCCAATTTCAGGTCGCCCAAGTTTTCAAAAATGTCCAGAAAAGAGTTTTTGGAGCATTGAAGAACTAATTTCAACGGATGTTGCAACTGAATTGGACATATATTTGAGTAATGCATCCCTTGTCTTTATTTCAGTTACTTTGAAACAATGTGCAAATCTTCTCCTCTGGTGTTTCTCCTTCTATTTGCTTTTGCCTTCAAGTTGCAGCTCTGTACCAATTTCATCTTTTCCATGTGCCTCAAACAATCCATATCTAGAAGTGAATTCAAACAACAAATAAAGTGCCATTGAAAAGTGAGAACTACACCATCAGTGAGAAGGTCCCGCAAAAAATAATAATAAAATGGACGATCAATTCGTAAAAAAACGACGTATTTTTGCAGGGTTTTGTATAATTCCCCGACTCTTTCACTGGCATTCTTGTTTCACATACGTAACAACGTTGCTCAAAGATAACATGAAGCAACAACAATAAAAAGGCTCTTACAGGTAAAATGGGGTTTCAGTATGAACATACTTGGCCAATGCTTTGCTTTGTCATGCACAAGTGGAGAGGATCTTGGCAATGGTGAAGCCAGATGGGTTGATTGGCAACTACACCAAAGAGATTAAGAGGGTGAGAGTAGCCACTAGATTTGTTATAGCCGCAGAGAAAGTCGTCGAGCTATGATAATTGTCTTCATGCATATGTTGTAATTCATAACACTAAAGCAATAGAAGAAACTTTTCGGTCAAACATAGAGCTCCGTACTCGTCACACGCAAAAAAAAATCTTCTTCATGACTTCTCATAATGGCTCTACTAAACACTCTTTACACAGGCTCCGTAGATATTTTTTTCTCCGATACCAATTGTAGGAATTTAATCAAACTAATAATACACACTCACACTCATGAAATAAATATCAGAAATATAGAAAAACGAGACATGGCGGAAAAGGCATGAGAGAATTTCCCATAGTCTCTCATTCTCATGAATTTCATTATTAAAATAATGTTTATGATACATATAAATACATGAGGAAGTTGTCTCAAGATAGTACATCTATCTTGAACAAACTTGGTTGAGAAAATATCTCAACAACACACTAATCTAGGAGCCTAACTAGTTGAAGAGAATCTCTCAACCAACTAAACCTAAACTGGCTCTTAACCATGAGGAACAAACTCAATCTAGAAAGGTAGGATTAAATCCTAACTTTCATGATTTTAATTAATTTAATTATTTGGACTTATAATTGTTTTTAATGTGAGAGTGAGGCTAACATCAATATCCCTCCTTCATGCTGATATTATGCACTTAGAAGTTTTATTTGATATTCTTAATTTACATTGGTTTCTTTTAGTCCTCTTGAAGGAAGATCTAGTGGAGGAAGGCAAGAGGAACAACTCCTAATGTATTCCTTAAATACTCAAACTTACTCCTCGGCGTGATTTGGGTAAAATATCAACAACCTACTCTTTTGTAGGAACACAGTCCAACTTCACAATTTGATTGGAAACTTTCTCTCTTAAGAAATGGTACTTGATTGGAATATGCTTTATATTTGAGTGAAAAATGTGATTCTTTGATAGAATGATGGAACTTGTATTACATAATAGGAATAGGCCTATCATAAAACACATGTACATATTGAAAAACTTGCTTCATCCACAATATTTGAGTGGAACAAGAAGTTGTTGCAATATATTTTTCTTTAGGTGTAGATAATGAGATTGAATCTTGCTTCTTGCTCAACCATGAAACTAGACATTATCCAAGATAGAAAGCACCACCACTAGTGGTCTTTTGATCATCGAGATCACTTTCCACATCAACATCAGTATAAATCATTAGTGAGAAATATTTACCTGTTGGGTACCAAAGTGCATAGTCCATCATGGCTCTCAGATATTTGAGAATCCTTTTAGTTGCTAGAAGATGGCTCTATTTGGGGGTTGCTTGAAATATTATAATGATACAAACTACTTGCATAATATACGGTATTGAGGTTTTCAAATATAAGAGGATGCCAATAATAGACCTAAATAAATTTTGGTCCACTTTTGTTGTTTCATCAGTCTTTCTCAACTTACAACCTACAGCCATTAGTTTTCTCACTACATAACATTCCTCCATGCCAAACTTCTTCAATACTTCCTTGAGATATTTTCTTTGTAAAATGAAAATACCTTTGGGAGTCTATACAATCTACAATCTAAGGATATAGGAAATTTCTCTGAGCATAGACATCTAAAATTGTGTTTTCATATGAGTTGCAAATTGGCATGTTAGATGAGTTGAATCACTAGCAAAAATAATATCATCAACATAAACAACCACCAATATTAAATTTCCATCTTTATCTTTAACATACAAATTACCATTAGTTGCGCCTCTTTTGAAACCACACATGAGCAGGTAACTGTCTAACTTGGAATATCGAGCCCGAGGGGATTGTTTGAGAGCATAGAAGGACTTCGTAATCTTGCAAACATAATCATGCTTATTTGTTAGCTGAAAACGATTTGGTTGTTCTATGTAAACTTCTTCCTCCAACGCTCCATTTACGAAGGGAAATTTGACATCCATCTAATATATCTTAAATTTCTTAAAACAGGAAAATGCAGAAAACATATTAATTCCACATAATCGAGAAACAACAAAACAAGTTTCATCAAAGTCCAAACCTTCAATTGGTTTGTATCCTTTGTAAACTAATTGAGCCTTGTTTCTGACCACTTTTCCATGCTTATTCAACTTTTCGTGCTAATGACATTCTTGTTTGCTAGTCAAGGAACAAAATCCCATGTTTGATTTGTTTCAATTTGATCCAATTCTTCATGCATATATTTTCACCAATGATCATCCTAACCGATTTGTGAAACATCCTTGGGTTCATGCATAGCTAGTAGAGCTACATGCACTTGAGTAGGGGGATTTAACAACTTCCTTCTTGTTTGTACACATGTGTTTAAATCACCAACAATTTGATAAGTTAGGTGGTATATTTGCACATATTTTCAAGAATATTTGGCTTGAGGACTAGGGGGTTCCTCATTGTATTCATCTCAAGGTGGCTTATCATACCTCTCATCATTATTTACTAGATCAGTGGAGTTGGTGTTTACTGGTTGTCTTTGAATTCAACATACTCATCCACTTTCACATCCATATAATAAAAAATCCTCTTTGTATTTTTGTTGTAGCATCTGTAGCCCTTTATATTATGAGAATATCGAATATAAATACCTTCACCATCCCTTGCATAAAACTTACTAAGCTTGTCATCATTCCTCTTTATGTAGCACTTCCAGAAAATCTGAATCTCTTAACTATTGCAAGTTTGCCACACTAAATCTCATACGAATTTTTATCACTGTTTGGTTTGAAGCGAGCCTTGTTAAACAACACCATTGTTTTGTGAGTGGCTTCAACCCAAAATATTTGTTGAACTTTCCTTTCATCCATCCTAGCTCTAGCTAGTTGTTAAGCAAATCTATTTGTGCTTTCTACTGCACCATTTTGTTGTGGAGTCTCTACTATGATGAATTGTCTCTTAATGTCATGCTTCTTAAAATAATGTTCAAACTCTTTTGAAGTAAATTCTCCTCAATTATCAAACCTTATTTTCTTGCTTTACAATCAATTTCATTTTTAGCCATAGCTTTGAAATCTTTGAATTTCTTAAAAGCTTCAATTTTTCTATGAGAAAAGCAACCCACATCATCCATATGATTAAATCATCAATAAAAAGAATGAAATACAATCTACCTATGGGTGATTTGGTTCTTGATTGTCTAGATCCTGTGTATTCTCTGGTTTGAAAATCTGGATTCTCTGGTTTGAAAATCTGGGTAAACACCTAACCACATTCTTCTTGGTCAATTTGACTGTCTGATCAAAATTCAGATGTCCAAGTCTCCTTTGTGACAACCAACTTTCATCAATATTTTACAAGCAACACCTCTCTATTTTCTCTTTGAGAACATAAAAATTATCATTTGTTCTCACAGCTTCAGTTACAACTTCACTAGTGCCTGTAGGCTTGATTTGACACTTTTTACCCTTGAAAATAAGACCATATCGTTGGTCACACATCTGAGACACACTAAGGAGATTGTTCTTCAGCCCATAAAAAATAAATCATTTTTGGCTTTACCTCTTACATTAGATATAATAACAACTCCTTTACCAAAAATCTTACTAGGTGTATTGTTTACAAAAGTCACATTACCTTTCTTGACTAGTTTCCAAGACAAAAAATTACTTTTGTCTCTTGTCATGTTCTTGGAACAACCACTATAAACATACCAATGGCTGCCTTCATTTTGAGCACATTTTTTTTTTAAGTGCTATGAATTCTAATTTTCTTTCTGGACCTTCCTATCTTGTTTTCTCAATTACTGGTTCAGACCTCTTATTCTTTAGTTTGCAATGAGCTTATCTATGCCCAAAATTTTGACATTTAAAACTTTGAATTAGATTTTGCAGAGAAGAAAAAGAATTTTTGAACCTGGATCTTCTATTCCTTTGTTTGAATAACTAATTTTGTTATTGATTTCTTCTTCTTGCTCTAAGCAACCCGTAGGATAAATTCACTCTGCAATTTGCTACTTTAGGTCCAGAATTAGTGTAGGTGAAGAAATATCTTGGAAATATATCAACATACCTAGAAAATAATATTCTAATAATTGGTTCAGTTGATTCCTATGTATTACGATTTGTCTTTCTAGTATTTTTCTTTTGATGTGAAAAAATTCTCCCTTTAATCCTCTCATTTGATCATTCTGTGAGAGGGTATTGGGTTGCATGTTGTTTTTGTCTTTTTTCTCCTATACAATCCCTTCTTTCATTGTAGGTACAAAGGTGATTAAATTTGTACCTTTTATTCTGTTATTGGGCTAGATTCAACCTCAAATCCAAGACTGGTTTGATCTTTGGAGACTTTGTGTGCTTCTAAAATTTCATTTAATTTATCAGTCCCTTTTCCAAACTTATTTTTAAATATTAGTCAGGCTTTTTCCCTGTCTAATTATTTTCTCAACAAAGTAATTTCACCCTCTAGCCTTTCACAAGCTTGATTCTTCTCACTGAACTGTTGATTTGAAGATTATTGACTCTTCTTACCTTATTCAATTTTCAAAAGTAATGCTTTAACAACTTCATCTATTTCTTTGATCAACAACTCTTTCTAGGATTTATTTTTCTTTCTCATCCTTTCAATCTATTCAAGTGCATGGATCAGCTCTCCTTTTAAGTCTACCTCTCCCTCTTCACCATGAAAATTAATGGATTCAACTTCTATATTGTTGATAGCCATAATCTTGAACTATTTTTTTCTTTAATCATCTTTGTCATCATCAAGTGAATGATTTCCTTCAATTTCAAATGATCTAGCTTCTTGGTTGTAAACTCTATTAATTTTGGCCTTATTCCTATCCTTTTTCACTTTTTTTCACTTTTCTCTTAGATAATATTCCTTCTTCTTCTTTTTAATACACTTAGAAGCATAATGACCAACTTTTCCACAATTAAATAAGTTAAAAGGTAACTTATCTTTGTACTTTGTTGAGCCTCCCTTGACTTTCCTCACATACTTTTATGCACAACAAGGATTTTCATGCTCTTCCTTGGGCTCCTTATCTACTATGAAGGCAGACTCTTTTGCTACAAGCTTTCCATTTGAAATTCTCATCTCATAGGCAGTAAGGATTCCAAGTAGTTGATCTAAAGTGAGAGAGTTCAGATTGGTCATTTAGATTCCAATAACTAAAACCTTTGGATTAAATTTATCAGGGAGAGATCTCAGCACCTTTTCAACCACAACAAATTGTTCTATTTTCTCATCAAGGCCTCTTAGAGTGTTGACAACTTCATCAAATATAAAGAAGTACTTTTCAATATATTCATCATCATGAATCTTTAAAGATTGAAATTGAATTCTAAAACCATGAAGTTTATCTTTCTTTACTTTGTTATCTCCTCCATAATAGTTGCGCATCTTGTCGCAAATAGCCTTTGTGCTTGTGCTGTCTAGAACCTTGAAAAGTTTTGATTGAGGTAGGCTAGAAAGCAGAGCATTCATGGCTTTAGCATTGCATGTAAAATCCTTCTTCTAATATTTCATAATGATTGCTTGAGGCTTTTGATATTCATCTTCTATTGCATCCCATAGATCAACTCCAAGTGATTGAATGTAGGTTTTGATCCCTACTTTCCAAAACACTTAGTTTGTTCCATTCAACATAAACATCCTATTGGTAAATCATCCTTCCTTGTTTTCCATGGTCCTCAATCTTTCTTATAGTTTTTAAATTGATTTAAAGTAGCCAGGCTCTGATACCACTTGTTAGAAACTAGGACAATACTGAGAGTGGGGGTGAATCAATATTTTAGGAATTTCACAAACTTTATTTCACTTGCAATGATAATGGGACACCAATAAACATTTATACAATTAATTCACATGAGATTTACAAAAATCAACATAAATAGCACAAATAATACACGCAGATTCTTCAAAATTGTATTCAAGTTACTTCACAAGGAAAGGTATAAATTGTTGTTATAAAGTTCTTCTACTACAACTAACAAGAACCAACTACTCCCTAATTATTCAAATATAATTAAAAGGACCTACAACCCCTTTTTTTATCAACTTTTAATGAGAGGATCTTCAACCCCTAAATGTTTAACAACAACTACTAGAAGGAGCTACAACAATTAAACTACAAGCTACTACTTTCAAAACCTCAATGATTCATCTTTTATCTATTTTAAAACTCAAATCATGAAATTATTTCCACACATAAACTAATAAATTTGACTCCTCAACCACTCACCAAAACCACCATACAAACACCAACAATATCACCAACACACTTTCTCTTTTGCACACACAATCATTTTTTGATTGCAAATACAATTATGCTTATATAAAATTTGGATTGTTATTTTTGGAATTAAAACTCCTTTATCTTGCACTTTGATATTTGTAGTAATTTATTATTTTTTTCCTATATCCTATTCAGTTAATTCTTCTTTATATTCACTACAAGTTATCTAACTCTACTATGTTATTTCAATGAGAAATCTGAGTTTAACTACTTAGATTTGCCATTCTAGAATTTCTATAGGCTTTAGCAGTGCTCGTTATATTTAGGTGAATTTACAACTCTCGTGGAACTTGCAAAATATCCTCTTAATACATCCACGCCACTATAATCTCTTCCAACTTGTTCTTGCTTGTGTTAAGTAATTTTAGTGCTTGATGCTATGTTTAGCATAACTTCCAAACTCAAAGTTGTTGACTCGTCCATCGTTAGGCTCTAAGAATTTTCCATTGTGAACACGATCCTTGATTTACCATGTTTTTGACCCATTCAAGCTTTAGGATTCAAGCCTTTGATTTAAGAACTAAATCTCTTTAATCTAACAACAAACATAACTCCACTCATATTTATTTAACACAACAAACGACCTTCCACGGGCCCCTTTGTATTATAGCCCCAAGGGATTAAATTAGATTGCACATCCTCCATCTCCTCGATCATAATACATGCACAAACCAAGTTCTAGCACTTTTTATTTGAGCCCCAAGCACCATTACCCTGACACTATTTCATAAACAATTCCAAGGTCTTCCTTGTAGGGTTATGTGTCAAGTGTGGCCACCTTGTGTCCATTCTCATTGGTCATTACCTCTATTGTGTGCTGCCAACTCATCCTTGTGCTCTGTCATCTTTCCATTCTTATTATCACTAACTTATGTTACCTCTAGGGTCTAAGTCTTGGGATGACCTATCCTGGGGGGTCTGCTCACTATGTTCAACAACCAATCGAATGCTACCTAGGTTGCATTGTCTCCAACAGCTGCCACATTCACCCGATGTCCATTCAACCCGTAGATCCTCGTTTGTTGATTAGTCATAGCCTTACGAGATCAAGCCTACAAGATGAAATCATGCTTACAATTTCTTCACCATGTGATGCCTTTGGAGCATGTCATCTGTCACCCGGATTCAGCCCACTCCAATACCCAAAAACATCAAAAATGCCTGCAACTTCTGCTCGATATCAACATCATGCTTATGTCATCATCAATCAATCATATGCTTCCATGTGTGTTGTAGCAACTACAAACACCCTCCAAAATTTTGCCTTAGCCTCGTTTTGGAGCCTCCCTTCCAACCTTCACAACAGATTCCCTTGCTTCGTCAGGTTCACAAGCTTCAGTGTCCTTATTGCATAAAGGCAGTGTGTTGGTCACAACTTCATCCATTCCCCTCATAGGTTGTTCACCCAGAATTGGTCTAGCTGCAAGTTGAACATATTTCCCTTCAAAATTGTGCATTTCTTAAGGGCAACCATCCTTCCCTCCAAAAATTGCGCAATCCTCTCTGGCAGCATGTTGGGCTCTACGATTGTGCATTCTTGCCTGCTAACACTCCCAACAGGATTTGTGCAAATTTCCCTAGCAAGGCTGCTCAAGCCAGAATTTGTGCAAATCTAAGAAACAGTTAGCTGTTCTACCCAAAAATTGTGCAAATCCCCTTGGTAATTAGCCCATCTCACAACCAGAAATGCACATTTCCTTCAAGTAGCCGAACAAACTCTTGCATACACAGCTGAGTTGTCCGGTTCCCTCCAGGTCTGAGTAAAGCAGAATTGCATGCATATGTTTCTTCTACTAAGGCAACATGAAAAGGCATCCCTTGTCTCAGGGATCTATGTTTAGCAGTTGGAAGTTACATGCAAGGATTCATTCAAAAACCTCCCACCAAGTGTCTCTTCCTCTAGATTTGTGGCATGTGTGTCACAACCTCAATGTTATCAAAACTCATCAACTGGACGTTTTAGAGCTCATTCCTCATATAAACCTTACATCTGTGACATCCCACATCACATCTAGGAGCAGTCGACACATTCAACTTAGTTGTTTTGGGTTAAGCCCGCTTCCCATGCCTTGTGGCGCATTTCTGTCACTTTTTGTGTTTTTTCTTGTGGGAGTACCATTTACTTGATTTCTTTGAACTCTTGTTTTCTGTTTATGGATAAATTCCCCTAGAGTCTTGGGTTGATAACCTAGCAGATCGAGGGTTATCTACAAAGAAAAACAAGCATTCCACATAGCCATGATGCTAATATAATCAAACTACATGAAGAGAGGTGCACCTAGGGGTCCTTCATTTGGGAAGATCCAGCCAGGGTCCAAACCCTCTTGGAGTTCCTTTTGATCCTTCAACCTACAAAACAATCAATTCCAAAAAGCACAACAGTATATTAACTAAGCATCATAAAGAAATCATCTTCATAGCATATTGAAAGGTAGTTAGTTATACAATTAAAACAACCATTCATATGTGAATCATAACATTGATATCGTAAACATGAAGAAGATTTATATCAGGAACTAGATAAGTGTTTATTTTATTATAGATAACTAAAGTACAGAAAGGAATGATTTCACCTCAGTCTTCCTTTTGCAGGCTCCAAGCAGGACTATCCTCTGGATTCGTCCAGTCTCAAACCTTCAACAAACTCTTTCCATGACTTACTCCAAGATATCTCAAGTAGTGGAAAGACATCATAACTGAAGGAAACAAGGGTTTCCTGTAATGGGGGAAGTGTTGGAAGCACAAGGATATTTAGACTTGGTCAGGGATAATCTCAGCAGAGTGAATTTTCTCTCTTTCTTCTCCCGCTTAGGTCTTCCCATTGAAGCCTTTTTATACTTCTCCCAAAGTATTTTTTTAGTTGGGAATTCATTGGGAAGAGTTGGGCCACAGGCACTAATAGGTAATAAATAGGTAAAACCCATGATCTCCACCTAAAATTAAGGATATTTAATTTTTTTAAGTGCTTTTAGACATATACGTGGGTTGGGTATACACAGACCTGCATACACACGCATTTAGCTCAAGGAAATGTTGTGTATAGGTAATAAAACACTATTTTTTAAGTATTTGGACTAGGTCTGGAAGGAGGGGCTCCCCTACGCCATGACTGCAGCATCACAAACATGAAGAGTGAGATTTGGAGCTATAATAGATGCCCCCTAATATATGAGGTCAGAAGGGGTACATGATGACTGAAATGTATTAAGTAAGTACATGGAAAGGAAACCTGTCAAAAACTGAGAAGGAATTCACCAGAGTTCAGTCTACCAAGCTACAAAAGGAGATCAGAAAGAAACACTGTCTGAGGCAGGTGTTGGCTAGTTGGATTGTTGTGAATTAAACATTCAAGTGCCACATTAATTATCGACCAGGGAAAGTCCTTTTATTTCAAAGGCAATGCGTACTGTATGTACTTAAAACCCAAAAAGCATCAAAAGCTGTAGCATACGTACTTCTTATGTTATATCATTACAGTACCTTAAAATGAAAACAACTAGTTAGAATTACAAATCTGAGAAATGAAATAATGGATGTTCTTCTGTCAGAGGACCAGG
>APFE031409294.1:0-36112 GCA_000404065.3 Pinus taeda | reverse complement strand
AATAGCTGCCATCTGTTGTCCGTGGCTACAAAATAGCTGCCATCTGTTGTCCGTGGCTACAAAATAGCTGCTTTGGATAATTACTGTTGCTGGTATTGCGGCAGCTGCGCAGTTGCTGTTTCTCGTGTTGCAGCAACTGTTCACTATACTCCTGCAAGCTTATGACAGTTGTTTAACAATTCTAGTCAGCATTTCCATAGATAAGTGAAAAGATACTTACGAATATGAAGTAAACAATTAAATATAGATTTGCGGAAGGTCACTTCATACCTTGGGGTTAATATATCCTTATGAAATAAAAGCTTTTGCTTATTACTGTAAAAAGGATAAATATACGGCAAAAGATAGGGTCAAAAACTGATCAATTGCGAGTCCCAATAGCAGGCATACCCATGCTCAGAGACAGTAAAGCATGTCCGCATATCAAGTACAAGCGGATCCACTAAGTATACAAGTATAAAAGACTGGAAAATACATACTGGATCATCTTATCACGATCGAACAAGTACATGTCTGAATATCACATATAAGAATGTCAATGATGTTGAAAGATGAAGTGGATCATTGATATCAAAGACTAATCCAAAAAGTACCAAATGAACATGATGGAATAAGATGGTACTACACTGCAAACTCAGGTGCCAAAATATAGACTGTCGCCATGAATGACTGTAACATATAAGGCGGAGTAGTATCAACTAGCAGCAATAGGAGCAACTGTCAAGTGAACCAATGAACGCTGATGCAACTTGAGGTATTCACCAACCGCCGTGGTACATTTATACACCATAGGAATGAATGATCTAAATTTGACCATGTGAGAAATCGTTTGATTACCGGTTGTTGATGTATACCGTTAAAAAATGCGAGACTACTCACTGATAATGATAATGAGCGTCAAGGTACCCAGTACAATCTAGCAAGTGTGAATAGATGAGCTGTAGTCGAACAACTATAAGAATCTATCGATCAGGAGACAATGATGGTTTCCCACTGTCGATAGTGAAAGATCTACCACTAATGATTGCAAACCCCAAGGTACTTCCAAATGGACTCTAGATCTTTTCCCTAGAGCAATGAGTCATTGTCGATAGGGAAAGGTTTGCTAGAAGGAAGACATTAAGGCATCCTTCATCAATTTAGTGTGAGTGTAACCCATAGGCCAATAATTTGGAAGGAATCAGATGAAAAAGATGTAGTAACCCAATCGAAGCATGTTTCCAGTGTACACAAGATGTGGCTAATGCACAACAGAAATCCTCTAAACCAACCAATAATGAAAGCTGACACAGAGGCAAGGTATTCACCAATAAGGTCAAATGGAAACTAAGGTACTGCACGAATCCCAATGTGTGATAGTGTAAGTTGATGTCGAACACAAGGGAGACCACTCAGTCCAACACCCATGATACTGATCGATGCTGAGCACAAGGTGACCTATCAATAATGAAAATAGGCCAGGGTGCATCTCTAGGCCTATCCTCAGAGCAAGATGTCATCTTCAATAAGGACAAGACCCGCTAGTAAGAAGTCAGTGCAGACCTTCTCAAAATGACATGAGTAAAGGACCAATATAGCTGATGTGATGATAGACAAGACATTGATAATGAGGGAAGGCCAACTAAAAAATGAGTCAAGAGACACTGCAGAGAGGCTGACTCAGGCTAACTTCCCTTGAAGAAAAGCATGACTCAATGTGACTATGTAGTAGCATATGATGACTCTATATAAGTTCCTTATGCAGGAGGCACAAACGAACCCTCGATATGATTGGACGAGATAACCAATTGGGGGATAACTGACTCAATAATGAGGTTAAGGCATACCTAAGTCAAACTAAATCCTGCCCAAATGGAGGAGACTTTGTTTTGAGTGCTTTGTTCAAGGGTAACATGACCTACTCTAGCTGCCAACAATAAATGGAAATATTGTCCTGTTCCCACTCTTTTTTGGAATATATAATTTTTTTTTGTCTTTTCCTTTAAGTTGGAAAAAGAATAAAAGAATGCTATAGTATAGTGGAAATAATGAGTGTCATTGAAATAGAGGATCTAGTTCCTAGGATTGGAACAATCCTATGCTCAATGTCGAGAGGTGAAAATTGGTGAAAGACACTCAAAGGTGTGTTCCTTCCATGGGTCAAGAGGTGTCAAGTCGCAGAAGTCAAGGGCATGCAAGTTTGATTTTGCAGTTGACATGGTCAAAAGTTGGCTTTAACACGAGTCCAAGTGAAGCCCGCTCAAGGCCAAAAGATGCAAACGGCCAAAATGCAATGCAATAGTACAATTCAACACAAAGGAGCCTCTAAGGTATAAAGCCAGAGCAAAGCAAAGAAGCAAAGAGGAATGAGTCTTTATCGCATAAGTCATCGTGGGACTAAAGAGGACTTCCGAGCCTAGGGACAAAAAATCGGCATGAGTGCCAAGTGACAATAAGGTACTAACTAGGGCACTCATGATAAGGTAGGCTCTACCACACAATTCATGATACTTCCAACCAATGAAAAGGTTCCACACCATAACTTGGTGGGGTTGATCCTAAGGCCAACATGGAAAAGGAAACTGATAAGTGCACAATGCAGGTGAAAAACCTAACCTATATGCTAGTTTCGAGAACCAATACCTGTCAGAATGGACCGACCATAAAAATTTTCAAAGGAGTTATCTTGCAAGTTCTATATACATAAATAGGAACACTAGAAAAGAAGTCAATACATCCCACATATAAACTTCATATAAAATCTTGTGTTATAAAATACAAAACTTGAAAATGTGTACCTTTTATATACAATATGGTAAAGGGAACCACGCAACCTTGCGGCTTACGTATAATAGTTCTTCTGGACAAACCACTTGCAATGATTAGGACAAGGATTCCTTTGGTAGTCAAAACTCATGGCTTCAAAGAGTTCCTCCTGTGAAGGAAAATCAAGTTCTGAGAAATCATTAGAACTACAAGGATCAAAAGAGGGAATTAAGGGGTACCATGTCCCTATAGGAAGAATCTGTCAGTCAACTGCTAGGACCAAGTCACAAGAAGGAGAAAAATAAGTCAAAGTATCCTTCTCAGAAGCGATTGAACATTGAGGATTCAATGCCACATAATTCACCCATGGCGGGGTAGAGTCTACTTGAACACTCAGAACAATTCGAGGGGAATTCTGTAGTAAATTCGAATTAGGGTGATAATTATCAGATGCAAGCTAATCAATAGTGACAGTATTCCCTTCATGAGGAAAGCACATTACTCAAAAGAGTGAAGACACCACAACATTCATAGCATAGACATAATCACGCCCAAGTAGCATATTAAAGTCTAAAGGGCTATCAACCACCATGATATTGATTAAGACAATCTTCACACCTAAAGTGATAGGAAATTGAGGAAGAACGCCCATAGATTCACTAGGTCTTCTATCATAGGCTAACAACTGACTCTGAGCTATCAACAACTTTGGGGAACCCAAAGCTTTCCCAGTCAAAGAGGATATAATACTTGCAGATGATTATTCATCCACCATACATCGATAGACATTTGTGGAATTAACTTTGACCTTTATTTGGAAAGGTGCAATGGAAGGAAGACGAGGCTCGACAAGACTATCCCAATCAAAGGAAACACTCCTAGAATTTGGAGGGGGAACATTTGAAGATATCGGAATGCCCCCTATACTAGAAGACTTTGTACTAGAGATCAAACAGACTCTTTTACAAGGCACTTCACCCCCCATGGCTCAAGCACATTATCAACCAATGGTTGATGGGATTGATGAGAAAACATATTAGATCTAGGAGTAGAATTACTTTTAGACTCGTACCATATCCTTTGTACCTCTGGAATACCAGGGCATAAATGAGTAAGATGGCCTCCCTTGCATATCTTACAAGGGAACTTAGGTTTAAAACTTCTACGTCTAGGTTTCTTATCAACCTCCATTCTGCCAACATGACTAGCAGTGGTTTGCGTAGAGTCCTAAACATGACTTGTAGAGGTCGGTGACTCTTTTCTAGTATGACTTGCAGTGACTAGACTTATGCCCCCAACATGACTTGCAGCAACTGAAGACTCATCTTCAACATGACTAGTAGAGGTTGATGATGAGGTGCTAGTATGACTTACAGTGACTAGAATTGTGCCTCCAACATGACTTGCAGTGGCTAAAGGCTCATCTCCAACATGACTAGCAGAGGTCAGTGATGAATTGCTAGTATGAATTGCAATGACTAGACTTGTGCCCCTAGCATGACTTGCAGTGGCTAAAGGCTCATCTCTAACCTAACTAGCAGAGGTTGAAGATGAATGGATAGAATTATTCTTCTTCTTCGTCTTCCTCTTTCTCCTCTTTTTAGATTTCTTATTACAAGAAGGAGGAGAAAAATAAATCCTAGATTTCTCTTTGAAAGAAGATGAACAATTAGCACCCATGTGATGCCCTTGAAATAAAGCATTCATCTAAGAAGCTTCAAGAGCATTTGGAATATTCGGAGTGGACCACGGCCAAATGGGTATTCCAACATTCAATCCAGGAATATTCAAAGTGGCCATCATGGGAGTACCAATGTCTCCAAAGAAAGGAAAAGCACAAGGATCCCATTTTGGGGGGGTACCTTGGTTGGTTTCCACAGGAATATGGTCCATATCCAAGTGATTTACAGACCCTTCCCTTATGGGAATGTAGAAATGACTTTTCAACAAATGATAGACACACAATCAAGACCTTTGCTCTTGAGGAGGCAACTCCACAACTTCTGAAAGAACGACCAAAAGCCTTTCAATATCGGTGGAGTGGCAAGTCAGTCACTCAGAATATCAAGTCCAAAAAGTGACTAGACAAAAATACCTAAAGCCAACTATATACAAGGAGAAAAGAGCACTCAACTATAAAGTCCCTAAAAGAAGTCAGCCAATCATGATGAGGATTGGACACCAAAATACAAGAAAGTGAAGTAAGGGGCCTTCCAAAGATAGTATGGGATAATGATAGCCCATTCCTACCAGCAAAAGTAACAAACGAAGTTACGCTGACCTCCTAACAACAGCCTGTGCCGGTGCAAGCCCCCAAGCTTCACAAGGGTGCCCTCCAGTAGTACCGTTGAGAGTGATACAATGTCAACCTCAGGTGTCATGGGATTCCCCTTTGCAGCCACCTATGTAGATCCCTAGGAGAAGCAACTAAGGTTACCAACTCGTGTCAGAAGCCAGGCAGAACAGTCTTGAGGTAAGATCCGACAAGTAGGAGAGGGGGTATCTCTCTTCCTTATCTTCAAAATCCCTCGTGCTTAACTCCGAAATCCGGAGTTTTCTTGGTGTTCCTAACGCTATTTGATTTTCACTCACTATTCAGACTCCTATGTTTAACAATTTAAATGGCCTTGGAGATTTTTCTCTCCACTCACCTAATCCAAGGCCGTAAAATATCCTAAAACTTGTTGGTGTGTCTAAATTGACAATTATGAAAAAATTCTAGGGTATTTTAGTTAGCGCTTGTTTTTAAATGGGTTGTTCTTTAAGTCAAGGGATAAGCGGAAGCAAAACTTGTGGTGTTTTGACGCAAAAGAAATTAATAAAAACCAAACTATATGCAAATGCACTTGTTTTGTTCTTTGATGAAAGAAGTTTCTACTAGGTTCTAAGGAACTTCTAAGAAAGCAATAAATACTTCTTTTCTTTTCTTTTACTCACGCTTCACACTCACAAAAATTAACAAAACTATGGATGCACTAAAAGATGCACAAATTTATCCTAATGCAATGAATACGTGCTGATGCAAAACTTAACACTACTCTAAATCAAAGAATGAAAGTAACTTGTTTATCAACTGTAATTTGCCACTTAAGATGTTTAGATAGAATACAAGTTTCTAATGCTCATTTTCGTCCAAACATTAAAAGCAAGTTTCAAGACAAACAAAAATGCACTTTCACTCGTGAAAAGGAAACTAAACCAAAACAAGGCCAAAGAAAGAAAAAACCACGTTTTGAAACAGTTTTCTTCAAAAGAAAAAAACAAAAATGACATTTCAAAAGTTCTCCAACTAAGACTGAAACTTTATGATTGAAGAATAGGCAACAAAACACTTTGCAAGTTTACAACAAAAAACGGGTGAAAACTCAACAAAAAGTACGTTTCAAGATGCTCTTAACAATCAAAAAGAAGGCCAAAAAGCTTGGTGACAATGATCAAAAGATCAAGAAAGACAACTCCGAAAACCATCACACAACAACTTTCGAAAAGCAAGAAAAGTAAATGGTCATAAAGATGCAGTTTTGACATGCAAGCAAAAAGATCACCAAAACAAGATTTGTCACAAAGATTGAGACCAATCTTTCTATCCTGGAAGACTAGAACAACCAAGATTCCCAGACTTAAATCCTGTTTGTTTAAATAAAAGTGATGACACTTGCAACAAAACAAAACAAGACCAATATTTTCTATAACCGAAGAGAATTTGAAATCACAAACTTGTTGTAGAAATAAAGGCTGACACAGAAAAGTAACTTTTTAGGAAAGACTCAGACCAGCAAACAGATCTTTAGAGACAAAAATATTTGAAAAATCTTGAAAATTCTAGGGTATACGCGACTGTGTTGATGCACAACTACGTGTATATTCTATTCAGCTTAAGGAAACTTACATATAAGCAGGTTCACTTCAGGAAACTTGCGTATATATGCTTTTGTAAACTAGAAAAATAATTTATATAAAAGATCAAAAGAGAAAACAAAAAAAAGGTCTGAAGAAACTGATCAAACTTATAGTTCAAGTTCCTACAAGAACATACTACCTAGTCACAACAAGCAAATAAACAGCTGAGCCCTGATTGGCTTGAACAAACCCAAAATAGGAACAACAGTACTGTTGTCCCTAGCGGAGTCACCAATTCTGTTTAGGGATAAATTCCCCTAGGGTCTTGGGTTGATACCCTAGCAGCTCAGGGGTTATCTACGAAGAAAAACAAGCATTCCACACATCCATGATGCTAATATAATCAAACTACATGAAGAGAGGTGCACCTGGGGTTCCTTCATTTAGGAAGATCTAGCTAGGGCATAAACCATCTTGGAGTTCCTTTCAATCGTTCAACCTGCAAAACAATCAATTCTAGAAAGCACAACAGTATATTGACCAAGCATCATAAAGAAATCATCTTCATAGCATATTGAAAGGTAGTTAGTTATACAATTAAAACAACCATTCATATGTGAATCATAACTTTGATATCTAAACATGAAGAAGATTTATATCAGGAACAAGAAAGTGTTTCTTTTATTATAGATAACTAAAGTATAGAAAGAAATCATTTCACCTAAGTCTTTCTCTCGCAGGCTCCAAGCGGAACCATCCTCTGGATTCGTCCAGTCTCAAGCCTTCAACAAACTCCTTCCATGACTTACTCCAAGATATCTCAAGTAGTGGAAAGACATCATAACTCAAGGAAACAAGGGTTTCCTGTAATGGGGGAAGTGGTGGAAGCACAAGGATCTTCAACCCTGTTGAGGGATAATCTCAACAGAGTGATTTTTCTCTCTATCTTCTCTTGCTTAGGCCTTCCCATTGAAGCCTTGTTATACTTCTCCCAAAGTATTTTTTTAGTTGGGAATTTGTTGGGAACACTTGGGCCACGGGCACTAATAGGTAATCAACAGGTAAAACCCGTGATCTCCACCTAAAATTAAGGAGATTTAATTTTTTTAAGTGTTTTAAGACATATTCACAGGTTGGGTATGCATAGGTCTGCATACACATGCGTTTAGCTCAGGGAAATGTCGCATATAGGGAGTAAAACACTATTTTTTAAGTATTAGGACCATGTCTGGAAGGAGGGGTTGCCCTAGGCCATGAGTGTAGCATCACAAACATCAAGAGTGAGATTTGGAGCTATACCATTGTCGTTTACATGTATACTAGCTTGTTCTAGTTCTATTTCAGTTTTCATTGTTATCTAGCTATTGTCGCATGCATGAAACTGTTTTGCAAGGATGTTCGCCCAACTGGTGAACTACCTCACCCACATGCATGTTGATCTATTTGTTAGATCTTTCATTCATGTTTTGCATGAACTATTGATCTAAAAATGAGATCTTAGACTAATATTAAGGTATTACAGACTCATGTTCAGGATTTGCCTATATTACTTAGTTCACGGATCGAAAATATTGCAAATAATATAGACAATGAAGCAGTTAAAGAAACATAACAGACACACACACATAACAAACAAACAAGAAATGAAAAAAGGATGATTTTAGATATGATTCATAACTTATTTTTTTTTGTAAACAAGGTAGTACTTTCTATATTTACTTTTTCAAAATTTACATTCAAGAACTTTGATCAGCCACCTGCCCAAGGGAAACCAGGTGACCATCGATCAGCATTGTATCCACTCCAAAATTTAAATAAGTTCATCAGTATCATCAATATCTCCTAAGGTCCTATCTTTGGCCTTTTAGACATAAACATTCAAAAAACTAAAGATAAATAAACTACTCCTCATCTGAGGAGGCTATCTGAAATGTTTCCTTCTCTTCCGAGCTCAGCATCTTCTTTCCAGTATTCTGCGACTTTACCCTAGGGCCTGGGAGCTCTCGTCCCTGCTGAAACAATTTCCACTTTATCTCTGACAAATTCTGCTCAATTTGGCCCAAGGAAAGATTATTCCTGTATGTTTGTATCTGGATGGTCACCAGTTCATTCATCATTTCCCCTCGGCCAAGTTTTGTTTCCTTGTTGCTTGCCCACCTGTTTAGTACTTCCCCTTCCATATGTTCCTGATGGAGGGTCATGGCTCGAGCAACAATGCGTTTCGTTATCCAGTACTATTGTAAATTCCTAGTATAGAGAGATTCCCGACCATTTGTTGTGCCTGGGTCCTGTACCATTTCTTCCCACTCATGCAGGGGGAGTTCTTTGCCTCGTATATTTTGTCTCAGGTCTCATTCCCAATTCCATATCTGGTCTTGAACTTCCTGCAGATTTTCCTTCATGTAGGCATCAACTAGTTTCTTAATCTATTCACCAGTCAAATTCCTTCCTTGTTTCTAGCCTGTGCTACTTGTTCCTTCTTCTTGCTTAACATTTGTCTTGCTTTGCCTGGGTGCCATGTTTTTTTTGGTTAGCTTTCTGGTGCCCTTATCCTTCAGATGTTCTAGTTGGGTTGCAGTTGCCCGCTTACTATTTGTTAGACCTATCACATTATGAGCACAGTTGTCAGTTTTAGCCTTTGGGGTGGGATAATTGAAAAAGGTAGTACTACCATCCCTCATTAGACGTCCTCACGAGTTATGGTTGTCTCGTTTATGTAGATCTAAGGCCTCTCGAGAACTTTTAGGTTCCGAGCTTCCATTGTTGAGGGCTGCGATATGATAATTAGCATGCTTTTCTTGGGACGAGTGGTCCACCTTGCTTTCAAGGCCCCTCCTAGCTCTCCTAGGCTTGCCTATCCCCATCCTTGGTTTGTGTTCCTCTAGTTCAGAGTCCCCCTCTCGATTTCCTTCAGATTCTTTGACTCCTATGGGATGCTCCTAGTTCCACTCTCGGATTTTCTAGGTTTTCCTTTCTAGATGCATAGTCTCAGGGTTTGAAATGCTCGAGTCTCTACATCTGTTGTAGGGGACATGGGTGGATGAGTCCTTCAATTCTAGTCTACCCTTCTCGTTACTATTATACCCAACCTTTCCAGCCATGGATTCTCAGGGTTCTACCCTGTCCTAAACTACCTTAACTCTGTAACTGAATCTGAGGTGATGCAGATTATCCCTATCTAACTTCATGCCTATGCTATGCTTCATGAAAAATCTTTTTTCGAAGGGTTGGGGAGGAAATTTAACATACCCATCGACCTGGTTACACTATTTTATCTTCTGCAGCTATTGTTGGCTGTCAATGCACTCACTCTCACCACCTTCCTTCTTCCACGTCCACATGAAAAATGCATGGTTTCCCTCATACTCTACTCTTTTAATATTCCTCTATCTTAACCTTACCTCCAGGTGTCTCCATTTTTGTCCATCCTTGGCTCGCTTTCCATCCCAATTTCCTTGGGATGTTGCCCAAATGTCTTGTCCTCCGAGCTTCATTAATGTTTATCTTCTCCCGGCTACTCTTGTCATCCATTTGCTAACTCCACATTGCCATCTAGCTTTCCTTTGTTGTACCTTCTCAGTCCTGCTATCCTGTTCTCCCTTCACCCACCTCATTCCATTTCTGCTCCCATGCTTCTCAGTCAATCCTTTCTCTTTCCTCTTCCATCATCCATGTCCTCTCTATCCTTTCTTCCATCCTGTTTTGTTCCGTGGGTGATCTATGTTGATCTACCTGCGCTTACCTTCGTCCTTCTACCCTCCAATCCACGTCACCTGAATTCTCTAGTTGTCACTTATCTACTTCAACTACCTGTTTCATTTGGTTCATTTCCTCATTCTGGCTAATCTCTGCTTCTCTCACGTCTAACTGTTGCTCTCTATTTCGGCATCCCCAATTCGTGAGGAGGTATGCTGGGGCATTTCCTTTCCTTTTCACATGGGACGAGATGGTATATGCCAGTCACTAAAGTTTATTTTCAACGTCTGTTATTACCCACGCCATCCTCCATATTTTGCTTAGTTTTTCTATGGTCCTTGATGTGGTTGTTTTATGGTTTCTATGACCAGCATAGAGTCCCCTTCTATCTGCAATATTTGGTACCCTTCTCGTATCACTATCTCCAGTCCCCTGTTTAGTGCATGATATTATGCTTCATTGTTTGTGGAAATGTCGTAGTCCGTTGCATATGACCTTATGATCTTTCCTTCCTTGTCTCTGAATACCCCTCGAATACCCACCTCCCCTGGGTTGCCTTTTGCTGCCCCGTCAAAGTTTAGTTTTATAAAATCCTTTTGGGGGATTCCTATAACTTTCTTATGCTCTTACCTTTTCTGCATCATGTACCTTCCTTATGCTACTTGAGTTTTTTTCTTTAATTTCCAGTCGGTTCATAATACTAGTTTATGTGCCTTTCGTCTTCTAGTCTTCCTCTGTCTAGTTTCCCAAAATGATTGTTTCCCTTATGTTTCTCATAATTTGGTTCCAGATTTCCCCTATGTCATTTTTTTTCTGTTCTGAATATTACCCTTTTCGGGCTTTCGAAAGGTTCCATAGGAGGAACCCGATTGACAGGTTCCAAGCATGGTTGAGGATTATGTTGCGGTGTGGTTTGCTGCTCCATCGCTCTATTGTTATTTTGATGCTCTCTAACTTTCTTTCTGTAATCCCAAAAGGTTGTTGGTGATTTTTCCATAGGATGTTACTTAAATTGCGGGAATTTGCGGCATGCTCCATGGTTTCTTCTTGATTTTGGCATAGCGCACAACGTGAGGGCCTTTGCATCCCTTTCCGTCTTAATTGATCCCAAGTCAAGGCTCGTCCATGTAGCACTGGCCAAGTAAAAATGCCACTTTTGGCCAGGTTTTTAACTACCAAATTCATTTCCATTTTTTTGTGTCTGCATTTCCAGCTCCTCCTATTTTCATATGGTAGCCTTCTGATATTGTGAACATGCCTTTAATGCGTTTGCCCCATCTTATTATATCTGATTCTTCTTTAATAGCTATTTTCCTGGTTTCCAATTCTTTATATTCTTTATCATAGGTAGTCCATTGATCAGTTTTTGGGGCTTCAAGCCAGTCACTCTTCATCTTCCATTTTCGCCAATAACTATTTTGGTCACCTACCCAATAGTTTCTTACTGCGTCTTCCACTACTTGGGTTGTGTACTATTGTATTTCGTATAGCTGGGGTTCTTGACTCAGGGTACCTCTTTGTTGCCACCCTTCCTGCCAAAAATATGCTTTGTCTCCCTCACAAATTTCCTAGAAGTTGTTGTCTCTTATCAGGGCTTTGCTTGTATTGTCTAGGTTCCAAATCGTTGAGCCTTTCTTTTCTAATAAGCTTGGAGTTTACCTTCCAGTGTTCGTGCTATCTCATATTTGTGTTCCCATAACATTTTCCATAGGTCATTCCCTCCTTGAATCCATCTCCACCATAATTTCTCCCCCATGACTTGGTTTAAAATATAAGGGTCTTTGAATCCTAGGCCTCCCTCTGATACCGACCTGCTTAACCATGTCCATGAATGTAATACCCATTTTTTTTATTTGTTTGCCCCTTGCCATAGAAAATTTTTAAATATTTACACTATTTTCTGACATATGGTCTTAGGGATTGCTTGACTTGCCATCTGATAGACTGGCATAGCTTGGAGTACTAATTTCAGGAGTATGAGATGGCTCGAAGTATTGAGTGTTCTGAATGTCCAATTGTCCATTCTTTTTTGAATTTTCCTTGTCAAATCGTGCCAATTCGCTACTCTGTACTTTTGATCACTCAGTTGTACCCCTAAGTATTTTGTTTGGAACTACCCAATTTTGAACCCCAATGTTCTTGCCAGGAAGGCTTGGCTCACTTATAGCGTGTTGAACAAGAAGATTTTTGTTTTCTCTTTATTCACCTCCATTCCTGAAGCTTTTGTAAATTCTGTTAGGATCTCCCCTAGTTTTTTTGCTTCCTTGAGGTTAGCTTGGCTATACATCATTACATCGTCCACCCATTGTTGATGTGTGATAGTTAAGTTTCCCCCCATAATATTAGCCCTTTGAATTCTCCTCTGCTTACTCTAGCATTTATTAAGTGACCTAAACCATCCGCTGCTAAGATGAATAGGAATGGTGAGAGAGGGTCTCCCTGTCTTAGGCCACATGACAGCTTCAAGGTGTCAGTGGGGGTCCTATTAAGTAGGATTGACACACTAGGTGTGGATATCATGGACATTATTCATGCTATCCATCTATCATCAAATCCGTAGGCTTGAAGGATTTCTTGTAGATATTGCCAGCTGAGTATATTGTATGCCTTCGCTAAGTCAAGTTTGACCATCATTCCTTTATTTCCGGTTTTCTTTAGGGAGTGGATCACCTCTTGCGCAACTACAATTCCATCCACAATCTGTCTGCCTTCCACACCCTGTTTGTTCTTTTGCTATGAAGTCTAGGAGTAGGGGTTGTAATCATTTTACCATTATAGAGGCCATAATTTTATAGATTACATTGAAAAGAGCTATTGGTCTGAAGCTATGGGGTTCTTCAGCCTGATCTACTTTTGGTATTAATGCCAGAAAGGTAGCATTCCATGTAGGGTGCATTCTTTTATGGCTTCTTGATTCTTCTACTGCATTAAAAACATCTTTTTTAATGAGCCTCCACGTTGCTTGAAAGAATTCTATTGTAAAGCCATCCAGGCCAGGGGCTTTACTTTTAGCCATTGACTTGACTACTTCCTCAACTTCCTTCTCAGTAATTACCCGTAGAAGCGCTAGGTTTTGATCCCTGTTTACCTTTTTTGGTATATATTGTTTTATCTTTGTTATCTCCTCTTCTCTGTTACTTTGCATCTCTGTCAGTATGCCCTTGAAATGTTATATTAGGATATTTTCCATTTCCTCTTTCTGGATTACCCTATTACCTTGTTCATTTTTGAGGGATAAAATACAGTTCTGCTGCCTGTGTTGCTGCATTGCACGATGGAAGAATTTTGTATTCTGTTCTCCCTCTTTTAACCATTGAACTCTTGATTTTTGGCACCAAAGGATTTCCTCCTACTTTCTTCTATCCTCCAGTCTGATTAGCACCTCTCCTTCTTCCTGCGCACTCTCCTCTCTTCTTCCTTCTTCTATTATTTTTTGTTTTATGCTTTTCATAGCTATTTGGAGTTGTTCCTTGTCTTTATGGATGTTACTGAATTCTTCTTTGTTCCAGGTCTTAATTTTGCTTTTCAGCTCCTTGAGTCTCAATTGGAGTGTGTGCATCTTATTCTTACCTTGTATTTCTCCTTCACTATTTTGCCACCAAGTTTCTAGCTTGTCTATGAGTGTTGGATCTCTTAGCCAAAAGGCTTCAATCCTGAAAGGTTTGTGCTGGTTTTGATTATTCATGGCAACTTCAAGTTTTATTGGCCAGTGATCCGATCCTTGGCATGGTAAGATCGTTGCTTCATAGAATATATCCTTCCTAAGGAAGTGTTTTGTGGCTAAGAACCTGTCCAATCTGGAGGCTATCTTCCTACTGCCTCCTCTTCTATTATTCCATGTGTATTTTCCATTGATAGTATTTATATCAATCAATTAGAGGGCTTTTTGGGTTTCCCTGAATCTCTCCATATCTTCATCCTCCCGTTGCAGTCCTCCTTGCTTTTCCATTATGGTTGTTATCATATTAAAATCTCCTACTATCACCGATAGTTTTTCTGTGTGTAGGTTGCCCATTCGATGCAGCTGTGTTAGGAAGGCCTCTCTCTCAAGCGGTATATGAGGCCCATACACCGCTGATACAAGGAACCAATATTTATGTCCTACCATTTTGAATCTCCCTAATAGAATCCTTCGCTTTCCTATCCATAGGTTAGCCATTACTTCTTCTGGATTCCACAATATTGTTATACCCCCTGCACTCCCTTTTGCATCTATTGTCATACTTTCATAATAAGGCTTGATTGCTTTTATAATTTCCTCCATTTTTGCTCCTGTTATTTTTATTTCTTGAAGCAGCATGGTCTAAGGTTTTTCTCTTTTGATCCTCTCAGCTAGATACCTTTGATTACCCTTGTTGTTAAGCCCTTTTATATTCCATGATGTAATAATCATTGAGACAGTTGGGTGGTTTGGTGGAAGACCGCTGAGAGCGGCACTACTCTTCTTGTGTTGACTAACATTTCTCCCATTATTTGAATGGATTCTTGTAGGTTCTTCCGTCCTCTTTTTCCCCCCCTTTCCCTTTATGTTGATGTTCCTCGCTATTATCCTGTTGTGTTCCAAGATGTTCATTCATCCCTATTTTTCCTCTCTCTTGCTTTTCTTTGTATTTTTTGAAGATGTCCTTGTATAGTTTTTTATATTCCTCTGGGATAAACCATTCATCTAGATTTTTCCACTTATCCAGTAAATTTTTTAAAATTTCCTCTTTTGTGGTTGGGTCATCCCCTTTATTTATATCTACTTCCATTAGTTCATACTCCTGGTATACTTCCTTTTCTTGATTCCCCTTTTCTTCTAGTTCTTCTTAAGCTTTATGCTTATTGGTGTTGGTATCCTACTTCCCCCCCCGCTTCCTGATCTTTCTCTTCTTGGTAGTCCATCTTTCAGGTTTCTCCCTCCCCTTCTTCTGTTTGCATTTCATACCTATTTGTCCCTTGACTTTTGATTTGTTGTTCTTTCCTGCCTTTCTGCTGGAATTCTTTAGTGGGTCATTTCTTGAGTTTTACTTCTTCAAACCCCTCATTGTCTTCATTGGTTTTCCTCTATTGCTTGGTCTTTCTCTCCTCTTCCTCTACATTTAAGGGGCATTCCTTAAAATGGTTTCCATATTCATGTCATTTTCTACATCTCAATGGTATGTGTTCGTAGTCCAAAGCCTGCTGCCAGACTTCCTCATGATATTCTAGTTCGACTGCACCTAGTATAGGGTTTGCAATGTTCATGTATACACATATTCTTGCATATAAAGTATATCTTCCTCTTTTAGTTGATTATGCTATCTTTACGAAACTGCCTATGGTGTTCCCTATTCCTTCAAGAATCTCTGGGTCCCATAAATCCATAGGTAGTCCAAACAGTTTAACCCATACAGGTGCTGCTAGGAATTTTTCTTGGTCCGGGTTATAGCATTCCTCCCAGTACCTCATAAATAAACCTGCATTGTTATGGAAATATGGTCCATTTTCAAAAACTTTCTCTTTTTCTTACAGGTTTCAGAAGATTACCATAAAGAAACCATGTGCACCCAACTTTAGTTCAATGTGGCCACATGTCTGCCATTTTTGCTAGATCCATCTTATCAGTTCTTTTTCTGAGGGCCAAAATTCGATGAACTTGCAGATCAATGCATGGTCCTTCATATAGCTTTTGTACCTTTCCAGTTGTTTCATCAGAATGACAAACCTTGGTTTCTCCACTACGCAGGGTAGACATCTTCCTTTGCTTCCTGCTTGCCAGCATGCTCCTAGGACTGGTCCCGGTGTCCTTTGTGCAACCTCCGCTTTCTTGTTGTTGTTTCCTTCCCCCGTTGTCGCATCCATGTAGGAGAGGATCTCTCCCCTCCCAGTCTCCTCTGTCATTTCTAAGCCGCATATTCACTCTATCCGTGCATGTCCGCTTATTTTTCGAGGTGTTTTGCGCTGCCTACCTCATGGCTGCAAGGTCATTAGCGTTGCAGAGCTCCAAGAATCCCTCATCATTTTTTAACATTAGCTATGATTCATAACTCGATATAAAGATAATTTAAGTTAAATTCTTGTTTTTCCTTTCATATGAAAAAATTATTTTAAACTATCATCATCCCAAAATCACACAAAAATCATTACACATCTAAATAACTGAAGCATAAATCTAAAACAAGAAATACGGAAATTAAAATTATGCTAATGTAATCAAAGCGTACTTAGCTTGGTATGGGGGGCCTCCAACCTTGCCTTGTACACCTAAGTAACTCTCAGCTACAGCTAACTTATGAAAATATCTACAACATAAAAAACAACTTAGAACAATAGAAATTATTCTTCAAATTATCAAAAGGTCTCTAATAATGTGAATACAAATTACATGAATGGTTCATAAACTCAGTTTAAGTAAGAAAATGATCAAAAACTTAGCTACAATAGCTCTAACAGTATTTAATTATCCTAATCCATCCATCGAGGTTGAACTCATTAAGTATGGTTCACAAAATTAGGCAAAATCCCAAGAAATAATATTTTTCCCCCTTTTAATAGGGATTTCTGAATGACAAGTCAAGTTTGACCAACATTGACTGGACCTACGTTTGCTCAGTTTGATCGAACCAATAGGTGTTAATCCATTTGTGGTTCCCAATATTTCAAAATATACACTCAGCTCTCTCCCAAGTGTCCTGCACATATGACTTTAAGAAAGCTATTACAGGAATTTTTGGTGCAGTCCAAATTTACTCTTAAAACCCCATTTAAAAAAAAAATCTCTAAAAATAAAAAAACTTAATTTAGTTACCTGAATATGCAAAATAAGAGTGAAATGAAGCATATTTAAGTGAAATATGATGGAATATGGTTGTAAATGGATGGGTTTAGGACATGCAAAAATGACCAAAATTGAGGGCCAACATCTCCCCCTTGTTGATACTCAAGCATGTCCTCATGCTTGCTTCCTCCATTTGGACCTTTTGAGTGATGTTGCCCTTGTTGTCTATGAATTTGTAGTCTCTTCCTATGCAAATTGAAGTAAAATATCCTCATGTTCCCCTGCTTTGTAGATGACAACTTTTACTTCTCTTTTTTCATATTTATATTGCCATAACTTCTTCTCTTTTAGTCATTTGTAGGCTTGTTTAGAAATGAGCATATTTTGTGTTTCAAGATTTTTAATTTTCTTGCTCAATTTCTTGTTTTATTGGACTATGTTTTTTTTGTTTTCTTTGTACATTTTGTTCTCTCTCTTCAAGTGTCTTTCCATGATTTTATTGTTCTCTAGTTCACTAGTGAATTCTATTATTTTCTTCAAATATTCCTTAGTGTGAAAATCTCTGGATTCTTCCCTTGCCTCTTTAGCATATGAATGAGTTGAGGTAGCTCCAACCCAAGCATCCTCAAAATAAGAGCCTTTTTCTATGGGATCTTCCCTAGATTTCTCCTTCAATCTCTGTATGATCTCATCAATTTGTTTTGATGCTTGTGGACGTTCGGTTTCAACATTCTCAACTTATCAGTCTTTCCCTCAGTTGTTTGGCTCTTCTTGTGACTTCCTTCTTGATCTCCTAGGAATGGACAAAAATGATTTTTATTTCTCAATCATAGCACCATCACGCTTCTTTTTCAATTGTTTCCCTAGATATAAAGGAGAATTCATGATACTTTTTGTTGCATGTAATTGCTCAAACCTTTCCTTATTCCCTGTTAATTGGTCTTCAATGTGATTTTTGGCCAAAAACTCATTCCAAAGTATCCCTTTGTTTCTTGCTTGATACTCAAAAACGATCTTAATCAACCCACAATGATAAACATTAGTCTCTTTAGCTTCAGTTTTGTTTTTAACAATTTCTATCATTTTAGTCAAGCTCTTTGAAAATAAGTAAGGAATATTGATTTTACAGTCTCTTTTGATATGATGATGCAATTTTATATGGTAAAGTAGACTATATTGTGCCTATTGTCACAAGTAAAATATTTTTGGAAGATCACAACTAATTCTGACCAAGGTTCTTGGAACCAATCCCTTAAAATTCCTTTTGTCCTATCAAAGGTCCCTTTCCTTTGTTTTTCTAAGAAAAGTGTCCATCCTTTCTCCTTAAAATGTAAACCTTTATGATATTGTTCTCCTATTAGGGGAAGTTCTAATGCTTGAGATATGAAAGTTGGATTCAATAGTATAGGAAGTTCACCCACTTTAGTCTGTCCATTTTCAAACTTTTCTACGAATTCTTGTGTAATCATGTCATTATGGCCATTAAAATTCCTAAGGAACTCTACTAGTCCTACTTGAAATAATTTTTCCATTGCGTCCTAACTACAATTTTCTACTTTTAATTAATTGGGTTCCATTTGTGTTGGAATTTACATATGCTCAAGTCTCCTTAGCTTTTGAAAACAAATGAGATTACTTCCTTTGCTTATAAATATTCAATTTTCTTGACTATTGCTACAAATAGTATCAACACAAGGTTCTCTATTCATAAATCAGATTGAAGAAAGATTCTTACTGTGTAAAAAGATCCAAAGAAAAATATCCATTATAAGAAAATCTCTCACTATTTTTGTAAATCATATTTCCTCATAAAATTTATGAAAAAGCCTCCTTTGTTTTAGAAATTGTGTACTATGTTTTTGAAATAACATTCATTCTGCAAATTTTTTGGCAAAAATTTCATGAGGAAAGCGTGGTTTTGATACCTAAACTGCAAGAAGAGTTTGTAGAAAAACTTGTAGAAACCTCTTGTTAATAATTTGTCTCCCCTATGTAAACATATAGTTTCAATTAAACTCATTTCTAATATCTCGAGAAATCGTGGATTCTACAGGCGGCAAAGGATTTTGAAGATGGAAAATCATTAAAAATCCAAAACTAAAGTCATATTTTTCTCCCATTGTGACACATCTTAAACAAATCTGGAGTTTAAAGTTTTCAAAATTGTTATAGTTGTTTGACGAGTCTTTGGCACTTACCTTATCACTAAGAGTCACTGCATTAATTGAGGATTTCTCTGCGTATTTTTTGGATTTTGTTGGAGCTCAGCACAGAAGAAATCCCAATCAGTTTCTCCTTCCTCAAACAACCAAGTTCCTTTATATTCTCTATGCAACACGGGGTTTTCCTTTCCTTATTTATCCACTTTTTTAGGGTTTCTTCTTCTCCTTATTTCACCATGCTGCTCTTCAATTTTTCACACCGCTCTTTCACACAGTATCTCCACAACACAGAGTTTATTCTCTACCCATTTACCTTTACTCTCTGTGTTTTTTGCTTTGGTTAGAGATTCATTACACTATGGGTTAATGTGTAATATTTCTCTCTATCTCCGAGTTGAGTTTGGGTATGATGATGAAGGAGAATATGCATAGTCTCTATCTCTATCCCTTTGAAATGGTTTTGACCATTTCATTTGTTTAGTTGTCTTGTCCATTTTCTATTTGGTTTGCCACTTGTATTAACGCATCATTATTCATCACGGTTCATTTACTTATGACGATGCTACCTTTTTTACACCCTTAGACATTTGTTTTATATCACTAAGGTTGCATCATAGTTTGTATGTTTAGAGATTTGAATACTCATAACCATTAGGACCCTATTTTATGATTTTGTATTGCAAGCAACCTTAGCACATCATTGTTTTCTTGTCCATCATACTTATATACATGTTGCATTATCATGTTTTTATCATTGTAACTTTTTTTCTTTTTCATCCTATACTTATGTATTTGATTTTGAAATCACCATAGTTTTAGGTCATTTCAAATCAAAATTTCTTCATATTTCTACAATGATACTAAATTCTTGGTCTTGTTTTGTAGATGCATAAACTAATCATTCAGGTTGTATAGACAATTTCTCCATGGTGCACAAAAAAATTTCACAAGGAGATGTGGCCAACAATATTATTCAAAAATTGCAAATGATATGATTGAGTAATGAGATGTGAATATATAGTTTGGTGATGAAATGAAATGTGAATGTATGGTTAAATGATGAAATGAATGAATATGTAGGGTGATATAGGATAATGTACAATGTACATGGCTAGAAGTATTTCATATTCAATTTTTAAATTAAGTTATCAATATTTAGAAAAAAATTCAAAATCAAAGGCTTTAAGAATTATTTTAAACTTACAATACTTTTCCTTTTTACTTGATAGTTCCTTGTCAATGCTTGATTCTCTTATCAACACCTGAACTTTTCAAAATGAATTCTTGTCAATACTGGACTGTAAATAGATGCTTGTAGCTACTTCTCAGGTCCCTTTAATATTGATTTGAAATAGGTCCGTTCTCTATATGATATTGATCTTATTTGAAACGGGTCCCTTCTGTATATGATATTGATCTTATTTGAAACAAGTCCTTTACTAATAAATGTTGATTTTGTTTGATACAGGTCCCTACTATAGTACAATTGCTTGATATTAAACCATTGCATGGTTTGTTGATTTATTATGAATCTTCCCTCTTGATGATCTTACGACTTGTCCTCGAGTCTTTAAGTTTTTGGAGGATGATCCTACAAAAATGAAAAACATAAAAGAGAGAATTCATATTTGCAAACAATTTGGTTTTCCGATATGAATTTGAGTTTGTATTATGCTAGTATCCTAGATTTTCACAACCAAACTCCTTAATTATTTTTTAACTTTTTTCATTTTAATTCTTCTAGAAATAGGGAAGGCATATTACTATGTTGTTCCAATAATTCCATATTGTCTTCTACTGAGACTCTGTTAAAAAAATATTCTTTATTCATAGGTTTGTTCTAAACTTTGAGTCTATGACCATTAACTAGAAATGAAATTGTTGCTTCATCGAATGTTTTATCTTGAATGCTTCATTGTGAATGATTTCGTCTATTTCATATGGCCCAAGCCAATGTGTAGTGAACTTAGCTTTGAAATATTTGTACTCGGATTCAAAAAGAAGTGCCCAATGTCCCTTACGAAAAATTTTGTTTTTGATAAATTTTTCATGCCATTTGATTCTCTGTTGTTGTACTACTGAGGTATGTTCAACTTCCTATTGTATGATCTCACCTAGCTCATTCAATTGCATAATTCTCTGTTGTTGAGCTTTTGACAAATACAATCCTATTTCGGCTGCAAGTTTGAATGTATGAATTTGAAATTTGATTGGTACTAGAACTTCTTTACCATATATGAGCTGATATGGACTGAATCCAGTAGTGTTTTTGTATGTAATTCTGTATGCCCATAATGCTTCTTTCAATTTTTCTGACCAATATTTTCTGTTCATTTGTACTATATTTGTCATGATGTTTTCCAGAACCTCATTAGTAGATTCTACTTGTCCATTTTATTGTGGATGATATAGAGTAGACTTTCTATTCTTGATTTTGTATTTTTTTGTAATATCTTGGACAAGTTTAGAAGTGAACTGTGTTCCCTGAGCTGTAACAGTATATCTCGGAACTCCAAATATTACAAAAATTTCTTCAAAGAGGAAAGAAACCATTGTTTATTCTGTTTCTCTTGCCACTAATTTTGCTTCAACCCATTTTGTAACATAGTATGTACATACTAGGATGTACTTCTTTCCATTTGAAGGTGGGTTAATTGGTCTCACAAATTCTAGAGCCCATTTTTCAAATGGTTCTATAAGTACTTGTTGTTTCAATGGCATCTCATCTGATACTATAGGTCTTCCAGTTCTTTAACAACTATCACATCTTTTGCAATAGGTCTTTGAGTCTTTGAAAATTGTTGGCGAATAGTAGCCAAGTTTGAGCACCTTGTATGTTGTCTGTTTATCTGCAAAATGGCCACCACATGGTTCATCATGACATGCTTTTAGAATATCAATAATTTCATCTTCTCTCACACATTTTCTTATCAAAAGATGAGGACTAGTATAAAAGAGGTCACCATTGACCCAAGTATATCTAGCACTCTGTTTAGTTATTTTCCTTTTCTACTTGCTAGTGAAATGGGATGGTAATATTCCAGATGACAAATAATTTTCTATATATGCAAACTATGGGGTTTTAGATGTTACAACAAATACATGCTCATCAGGAAAGTTTTCTAAAACAAGGATAAGATAATTAGGACAATTAAGTCTTGACAGAAAATCTGCCACTTGATTATCCTTTCCTAGTTGATCTAGAACAGTGATATTGAATTCTTGCATTAGTAACAACCATCTAGTAATTCTTCCATTAGTTATTGTTTTTTTCATTAGATATCTAATGGTTGAATGATTTGTATGAATAAATACTTGATATTATGTTATATAAGTCCTAAATCTATTGACTACATGCACAATAGCTAGTATTCTTTTCAGTTACAACGTAGTTTAATTATGTTGAAGTTAAATGTTTTCTTATGAAATAGATGGCATAGTTAAACTAGTTTTCTTTTTGTCCTAGAGATGCTTATATAGTTGTTTCTGATGCATCGGTGGATATAAGGAATGGAAATGACTAGTTTGGCCCTCTGAAAATGGGTGCTACAAACATTTTTTCTTTCAATATTTCAAATGCATTTTGACAATTTGTAGTCCATTGAAACTCAATGTCTTTTACAAGTAGTTTGAACAACAGTAAAGTTATCTTGCTGAAGTTTTCCATGAATCTTCTATAGTAGCCTGCATATCCCAAGAAACTTCTTACTTCTTTCTGTGTTTTTGGTGGCATTAATTTTACAATGAATTTTATCTTTGCTGGGTCTACCTTAATTCCATAAGAAGAAATGTGGTGTCCCAAAACTATCCCTTCTATTAACATCATAAAACATTTTTCATTTTTGAGGGATAAGTTTGTCTCGATGCATCTTTTTAGAACTTTTTCAATATTATTTAAACAATTATCAAATGTACTTCCATAAACAGTGAAATCATCCATGTAGACTTCAACACATTAATTAATAAGATTTGCAAAGATAGCTAAGACTTCTCTTTGAAATGTAGCAGGTGCATTACATAGTCCAAAAGATAAAACATTATAAGCATATGTTCCCCATGGAAGGGTAAACGTAGTTTTATCCTGATCTTCTAATGTTATCTTGATCTGATTGTATCCACTAAATCCATCAAGAAAGGAAAAGAACTTTTTCCTTGCTAATTAGTCTAGTACTTGATCAATGAATGGTAGTGGGAAATGATCTTTCAATGTTGCTTTGTTCAATTCCCTATAGTCTACACATATTCTCCATTTTCCATTTTTATTTGGTACCACAATTAAAGGAGAAACCCATTGACTATCAAAGATAGGGTAGATAAATCCCACATGTAATAGTTTCTGCAATTCGTCTTTCACTATACCCTTCATCATTAGATTCATTCTTATTTGTGGTTGTCTTATTGGTTTGATTTTTTCATATGTGTAAATGTGATGGATAAATGTTTTTGGATGGATTCCTTGCATGTCTGTAGAGTCGCGGGAAAAATCTTTTGAATATTTATGTAATAATTCAATTACCTATTGTTCTTGTGATGATTGTAGATTATTACCAATATTTAAATTCTTTCCAGGATTGATTTCAATGATTTTCTTTAAGAATTGGTAATTGATTTGATAGGAAAAATGCTTTCAAATGAATTTTGTAATGATTGAATAGACAATTTTCCTGAAAACATTGATTTAAAAGATTATTTGCAGCTTCATATTGTGTTATTCTTAGCTGCACAGAAATATCAGGTTCTAAGATAAAAAGGTCTATTAAATCCTCATTTTCTTCTTCTTCTCTAAAATCAAAGGCTTGGTTAATACTTAAAATAGGTATAGTTTCTTCCTGTTGATCATCACGCCATGATAGTAAAGAAGGTGATTGAGAAGGAGGATATAGTGTGATATGTTTCCTTTCATCTCCATGTGCTATGATCATGCTCCCTGATCTGCATCCAATGAAGGCATCTATTATGGCTAACCATGGTCTTCCAAGAATTAAATGATGGCCTCCTAGATTAGTTTTTGGTTGCAAGATTCAAAAGTCTACTGGATATTCCCATGAATCCAAAGAAACAATGATGTCCTCTAGTATTCCTTTCGGTACTACTTTAGATCTATCTACTAGTTATAAAATTGTAGTAGTAGGTCACATATTTGGCAATTTTAAATACTTCATAGTTCCTATTGACATGACATTTATAGAAGCTCCTAGATCAATTAATGTTTTATGAACTAAAAAATTATTGATTGAAATGGTAACCATAGGTATTCCTAGATCAATATTTTTTCAATTGTTGTTTTTGTAGACAAGAGACTAGCTAGTTTGCTAATGACTTGGATTGTGGGTGGATCTCTTTTCTTTCTCCCAGATTTCTTAATGCATAATTCCTTTATTGTTTTTGTATAAATTGGAATATCTTTGATAGATTGTAACAAAGGGATTTTTACATAAGAATTATTTAATTCATCTATGATATCAAATTCAGGAAGAGAAATAATGGGATGAGGGATTCTTGGAGCTCTACAACCCTAATGACCTTGCAGCCATGAAGTAGGCGGCACGAAAAACATCGAAAATAAGCAGTCAGGCACAGAAAATGAAGCAGACAAGAGGCACAGAAATGACAAAAGAAGTCAGGAGGGGAGAGATCTCCTCCTACAGAGATGTAACGACAGGCGAGGGAACAAGCAAAAGCAAACCGGAAGACGCGAAAACGACACCGGGACTAGTCCTTGGAGCAAGATGGCAGGCAGGGAGCAAAGGAAAATGCCTGCCATGCACAACAAAAAGACTGAGATTTGTTATCCTTATGAAGAAACTCGAGTGTTACAGAATTTAAATGAAAGACCATGCATTAATATGCAACTTTATTGGTGTCTAGTCGTCTGAGAAAGACCTAACAAGATGGATCCAGTAGAAATGGAAGCCATGCGGCCATATAGATCTAAAGTTGGGCACACACAGATTCTTTACGGTAATATTTCAAACCTACAAGAAAAATAAAGGGTATTTGAAAATGGCCCATATTTCCATAATAATGTAGGTTTATTTATGAGGTATTGGGAGGACTGCTACAACTTGGACAAAGAGAAATTCCTAGCAGCACCCGTATGGGTCAGACTGTTTGGATTACCCATGGATGTTTGGGACCCAGAGATCCTGGAAGGAATAGGGAACACCATAGGTAGCTTTATTAAAATAGTGGAATCAATGAAGAAAGGAAGATATACCTCCTATGCAAGAATCTGTGTATACATGAACATTGTGAACCCCATACCAAGAGTACTAGAACTAGAATACCATGAAGAGGTGTGGCAGCAGGCTTTGGATTACAAACACATACCTTTTAGATGCATAAAATTCCATGAATATGGGAACATCTACAAGGAATACCCCTTAAATGCCGAGGAGGAAGAAAGAAAGACTAAGCAATAGAGGAAAAACACGGAAGATAATGAAGGGTTTCAAGAGATCAAAACCAGGAAAAGACCGGTAAAGGAAACCCCTAAGGAAGGAAAAAAAGAATAGCCAGCTAAAGTAAATGAGGTGAACAAGTTTGAAATCCTGTAGGTAGAAGAAGAAGACGAAGAAACCCGAGCAATGGACTACCAAGAGGAAAAATAATAGGAAGGCAGAATAAATCAAGAAACAAATAGCACTAAACAAATAGACCAAAGAGAAACAGGGGAAAGGGAAGAAAAGAAAAGGAGGATAAATAGGAAAATGAAGTAATGGAAATAGATATTAGTAAAGAGGAAGACCCAACAACAGAAGAAGAAATTCTGAGGAAACTACTGGACAAGTGGAGGAATCTGGAAGAGAGGTTTATCCTAGAAGAGGATAAAACATTCTACAAGGAAATCTTCCAAACATATAAAGAAAAATAGGAGCAAGGAACCACAGGCATGAATTAACAGTTAGGAATACAACCTGACAAAAGCCAAGAAAAACAAAGTAAAGGAAGAGGAGGGAAAAAAAGAGGAAGAAATAATCTCCAGTAGTCAATACAAGTAATGGGAGAAATTCTAGTTAATACGGGAAGAGTAGTACCCCTCTCAGTTATCTTTCACCAAACCACCCCACCTTTTGTATGATAATTACATCATGGAATATTAGGGGTCGTAACAGTAAAGGTAAGCAAAGGTACCTGGTGGAAAGGATTAAAAGAGACAAGCCCAAAATCATGCAGCTTCAAGAAACAAAAATAACGGGGGAGAAAATGGAGGAGATTTTTAAAAAAATCAAGTCCACTTATGAATACATGATGCTTGATGCAAAGGGGAGTGTAAGGGCTATTGCAATCTTGTGAAACCCTGCAGGAGTTATTGTAGACAATTGGATAGGAATGAAGAGGATCCTCTCAGGGATATTCAGAATGATAGGACATAGAGAATGGTGCTTAGTATCAGCGGCATATGGGCATCATATAACGGCGGAAAGAGAGGCCTTCCTAACAAATCTGAAATAGTTGGGAAACCTACACACAAAAAAACTATGGGTGATAGTGGGAGATTTCAATATGATCACTTCTGCCGAGGAAAAGAAGGGAGGACTGTAACGGGAGGATGCAGACATGGAAAGATTCAAGGAAACCCAGGTAGCCCTAAAAATGATTGATATAAAAACCATTAATGGAAAATATACCTGGAATAATAGAAGAGGAGGCAGCAGGCAGATAGCCTCCAGATTGGATAGGTTCCTTGCAATGGAACACTTTCTTGGGAAAGATATATTCTATGAAGAAACTATCCTACCATGCCAAGGATCAAACCACTGGCTGATAAAACATGAAATTGCCATGAATAATCAAAACCAGAACAAACCATTCAGGTTTGAAGCCTTTTGGCTGCAAGACCCAACCCTCATAGAAAAAATGGAAAACTAGTGCCAGAGCAGTGAAGAGGAAATAAAAGGAAAGAACAAGATGCACACACTCCAATTAGGATTAAAGGAGTTAAAAGGAAAAATTAAGAACTGGAACAGACAAGGATTTGGTAACATTCAAAAGGACCAATAAAAGTTGCAAACAAACATGAAAAGGATACAACAAAAAATAATAGAAGAAGGGAGAATAGAGGAGCTAGTGCAGGAAGGAGGGGTGCTAACCAAATTGGAGGAAAGAAGAAGACAGGAGGAAATTATATGGAGACAAAAGTCAAGAGTACAATGGCTGAAAGAGGGGGAAAGGAACACAAAATTCTTCCATAGAGCCATGTAGCAACACAGGCAGTAGAACATAATTTCCCCCCTAAAAAATACCCAAGGTAAGAGGGTAACTTAGAAAGAGGAAATGGAAAAACAACTGATACAACACTTCAAAGGCATACTGACGGAGACACAAAGCAATAGAGAAGAGGAGATAGCAAAAATAAGTCATTACATTCCTAAAAAGGTAAACAAGGAACAAAACATGGCCCTCCTAAGGGTAATCACTAAGAAAGAGGTAGAGGATACAATGAAGACAATGGCCAAGAAAAAAGCCCTAGGCCTGGATGGATTTACAGCAGAGTTCTTCCAAGCAACATGGAGCTTTATGAAAAAAGACATTGTAAATGTAGTGTAAGAATCAAGATGTAACAAAAGAATGCACCCAACATGGAATGAAACTTTTCTAGCATTAATACCGAACGTAGAAAAGGTTGATGAACCTCATGGCTTCATACCAATAGCCCTCTGCAATATAATTTATAAAATTCTAGCCACCATAATGGTAAAAAGATTACAACCAAAAATTCCAAAACTGATAGCAAAAGAGCAAACAGGGTTTGTCAAGGGAGACAGATAGTGGATGGGATCAGAGACACTCAAGAGGAGCTACATTCATTGAAGAAGCTAAGAAATAAAGGAATGATGATCAAACTCAACTTAGCAAAAGCTTACGACAAACTCAGCTGGGAATACCTCCAGAGAATCCTAAAAGCATATGGGTTTGAGGATAGATGGATAGAATGGATAATTTCAATGGTATCCACTCCAAGCATGCCCATACTACTAAATGGGACACCAACAGAAACCTTCAAGCCATCCCGCGGGCTCAGACAGGGAGACCCACTATCACCGTTCCTGTTTATCATAGCAGCAGATGGTTTAGGCAGATTAATAAAAGTAAGAGTAAATAGGGGAGAACTTAAAGGTCTCACATTATGGGGGGAGGAACTAACCATTACACATCAACAGTTTGTAGATGATGTAATGATATACAGTCAAGCGAATCTTAAGGAAGCAAAGAAACTAGTGGAAATCCTTGAAAAATTCACAAACGCATCAGGAACAGAGATAAATAAGGATAAAACAGAAATAATCTTCTTTAATACCTCAATGTTGCCTCAAGCATTCCTAGCCAGAACAATGGGGTTCAAAATTGGAAAGCTCCCAACTAAACACCTAGGAGTACAACTGGGTGAAAAGTAGAATAGAATAGCGAATTGGAAAGGCTTGATAGGAAAAATTCAAGAAAGTGTGGACAATTGGACATTTAGAACGCTAAATATACTGAGTCGTATCATCCTACTAAAGTCAGTCCTCCAACCTATGCCAATTTATCAAATGGTCAGTCAAGCGATTCCTAAAACCATATGTTAGAAAATGGTGATTTTTTTCAAAAACATTCTATGGAAAGGAACAAGAAAAACAAAAAAGTGGGCTTTGCTCTCATGGAAATGGCTAAGAAAATCTGTCATAGAAGGGGGCTTAGGTCTAAGAGACCCTTACATATTAAACCAAGTCATGGACCTACAAAATTATGGTGGAGGTGGATTCAAGGAGGGGAAGATCTATGGAAAATGTTATGGGAAAAGAAATATGACATGGCAAGGTCACCTGAAGTAAAACTCTCAAACCAATCAGAAAATAAATTTTCAGCCATCTAGAACCTCACAAGTCTAAACAAGGACCTGATAAGAGAACACAGCTTCTGGGAAATTAGGGAGGGCAACAAAGCAAACTTTTGGCTAGAGGCGTGGCAACAGAGAGGAACCCTCAATCACGAACCTCAACTCTAAGACATTCAACAATACACCAACCAAATGGAGGAAGATGCAGTCAGAAATTACTGCCTACTGGAATAGGATTGTTACTGGAGAAAATGGAAAATGAAGAATGACTGGCACGAAGCTCCAGAAACAGAACAATGGATAAATTACCAAAATGAAATGGAAACAAGAAAAATTGCAATCAAATAAGGACCAAATATAATAAGATGGGGTAAATGCATAAAAGGAATGTTTACCATATCAGAAGGATATCATATAAAGGCTGGAAGAACTAGAAACCCAGACATAAAAAAGTGGGATAGAATATGGAAATTAAAAACTTGGCCAAAAGTGACGCTTTTTACCGAGATATTGTTGCACATGTGCGCCTTCACCTGGGACCAACTGAGAAGGAAGGAGATGCATGGACGCTCACGCTACACCCTGTGCCAGAACCAAGAAGAAACCATGGAGAATGTTGTAAATTCCTGTAGTGTCAGCAACAACCTGTGGAAAAACCACCATCAGCTCTTTGATATTAATGACAAGAACACAGGTAGCATAAGAACAACAATAGAGAAATGGAGCAGCAAGCTGTACCACAACACAATATTAAACCGAGCTTGGAATCTGTCCATTGGTTTCCTCTTGTGGAACCCATGGAAGGCAAGAAACTAGGTGATATTCAGGGAAGATGAAAAAGCCAAAGAGGAAGTATGGAGCCAAACCATGAAAAATATAAGAGAGACAGTAATCCTCGAAAATTGGAATGAGGAAGACTGGAAGATGGAAACAATAGAGACCCGCAATATGAACCGCCTGCAAATCAAAATAAATAACACAAACATGACAGGAAGGGAACACAAGGCAGGCAAGGAAAGAGCCAAAGAATGCTATAGGAACACACCACAGGGCTCCACTAAGCTAAATTTCGATGGCGCAACAAAAGGAAACCCAGGGGAGGTTGGAATCTGAGGGATATTCAGAGATGACGAAGGTGATATCAGAGGGTCTGTGCAATGGACTATGGAATTTCCACCAACAATGAGGCAGAATTCCATGCGTTGAATAGGGGATTAGCAATAGCGGTTAGGGAAAGATACCAAAGCCTGCACATCAAAGGTGACTCAATGCTAATGATAGAACAATTAAACAACTCCAACAAGGAGTACTAGCCAAAAAACTGACTAAAATTTGGTGGACAGCATGGGTAATAACCGAAATAAGGCATCATTTAAGGAAGGTAGCATATACCATACTGTCCCATGTGAAGTGGAAAGGAAACGCTCTGGCAGACCTCCTTGCGAACTAGGGATGCTGAAAAAGAGAGCAGCAACTAGACGTGAGCGGGGAAGAGCTTCACCAGAACAAGGAAAGGGGACAACTAATTCAGGCAATAGGAGAAGATAGGTGCCAAAGTGAGCATCTAGAGAATTTTCTCAGAGTTGACAGGAGTGACAAAGGACAAGGGCAAATGCAAGCGAGACAGAACAGGTCAGAAATGGAACATAAAAGGACAGACGCAAGGATGAAGATGAGTAGGATGATGGAGGGGGGCAAAGGAAGGAAAGGCCCGAAGAGATCGGGGGCAGAGATGGAAAGGAAAGAAAGATGAGAGGGCAAGACAACAAATTTGAGGATGGGCAGCAAATCAGTGCCAAGTGGCAGAGTAGAGTCAGCAACCGGACGACAAGAGCATCTGAGAAAGGAAAGAAATAAATGAAGGATGGTGGAAAGGACAGGTGGGTAGCATCCCAAGGCAGGTGGGAAGGGAGGTGTGCCAAGGAAGGAGGGAAGGGAGGACAGCTGGCGGTAAAATTGTGAAGGGAAAATGACAAAGGGATAAAGTCTAAGGAAAAGGAAAAATGGGCACTTTGCATGCGAATGAGCAAGGAGAAAGGTGGCGAGATTAAAAGAGCAGACAACAAGCGGGAGCCGAAGGTGGCAGCGAAGCGAAGGATGGTAAAAGTGTGTGTGACACTTCCTTTCCCAGCCTATGAAGAAATAACCAGTCTGAAACATAGAGTAGGAATGAAGAATGTTATGCAGTTCTGGGTTGATAATAGAAATTATGGTAGAAAGCATAGAGATAAGAAAGAATTTTACTGTGAAAAGCCCTTGGGGACCAAGGCCAGGGAGAAAGATAAAAGTAAAGGTTAGACAAGGGTGAGAAAGGGCTCACAGGGCCCAAATTCACAAGACCCCCATAGTAGAATCGCCGTCCTGGTAAGTAACAGTCTAGGAAGTTTGCATGTTGTGTCAAACAATGACAGAGATGATGGGAAAACCCAAAAACTAGGGAGGATTGAGTGGCACCTCATGGTGAGGGGAAAAATTGTAATTAGCCATAATTTGGCTAACAGTACTCAGAAAACCATAACTGGGAAAGGGGCATGCAACCAAACCCGCGTGAGGAGCGAACTCTTGAGAAAGATGAAGCACTCGATTCAGGAAAGGGATTTTAGCATGCATAATGCAAGTCGGGGTAAACAAGGTTACCCAAAAACCAAAAGAACCAGAGAGGCCATAATATTGCCTAAAAGGGAGGGAAACCAGAGGGCGGAACCTCAGAGGGTGGGAAACTACAGGAGTGGAATCAAGAAGAGAGGGGGCATAAATTCCCTGGCTAAAAACGCAAAAACAATTGATAACACTAACATTTGTGCTTATTTTTTCACAGGTCTCCCCCCATAACAGGGTGCAACTGTAAACCAGAATGAAAAGCTGCAGACAAAGAGAGCTAAGGATCAGAAGAAAAGAAGAATGTATCCCAGGCACAGCAAGAGGATGGTTAAAAAAGAAGAAGGCACCAGCAACGCAGGGAAGAAAAGGGGCAAGCAGCCCGACAGAGAGAAAATGAAGAAAATCATTGATTCCTATATGGAGGGCAACCCGAAGGAGGTTAGAGATCAAATCTAGAGTTGGAAGAGAGCTTTGATAAATAACCTTAGGTGCAGAGACTTACCCATGGAAGAATGGGAAGGAATGTTGCAAGACCCAGGAACTAAAAATGGTAGGCAATCGCTCTTCAAAAAGGCAATGCAACAATATTGGATCATGAAACACATCGTACCTCGCGCCATGACTCTCCACCAGGAATACATGGAAGGGGAAATTCTGGACAAGTAGGAAAGGAGTAAGGAGCCAGACCCTGTTCGGGTAGAAATACTAAAATATCTTGTGAAAATATAGGTCCAAACCTACAGGAATAGTCATGAATTAGGCCGGATTGAGCAGAATCTGTCAGAGCTAAAGTGGAAACTATCATAGGGACGAGAGCTTCCAGGCCCTGGGGTGAAGACACCAAGTTCTGGTGTGAAGGCTTCAGTATATATAGCATCCTATGATGAGGATTAGTCTTGGGTTAAAGGTTGTGTTTTGTCTTTGAATGTTTTTAGATGCAGAAAACAAGTAATATGCTCTGTAAAGACAATAGGGATACGGTTTCGAGAAGCAGGTGTTTTTTGATGAAATTATTCAAATTTTGGAGTGGGTATAATGTTGACCGATGGTCACCTAGTTTCCTTCGGGTAGGTGACTAGCCGAGGCACATGGTTGTAAATTTTTTTGTTAAAAAGTAAATACAGAGAGCTCTACAATGTACACAAAAAAAAATCAGGAAGAGAAATTGAAGTTTTTTCATCAACTAACCTTTCTGGGAAAGGTGGTGTTTGAGTCATAATAGTTTTTCTTTTCTGAATTTAATTCCTTGGATTAGATTTTTAAGATTGTTCTCCTTCTTCAATTTGTTCTTCTATGATTGGTGGAGAATATTTTTTGAGAACATTTCCTAACCTCAAGTGGATCTCTTGAATAGGAAGAATATAATATGTATGAAATAATGTTGTTTCTTCCACATTATAAGTTAGCGTATCCACTCTATTACTCAGATTGTCTATTGCCTGAGCTGGTAATTGAGTTGGTATAGGTGGTGGTTAGTTAGAAGGTAGTTGAAGCTGCTGATGTTGATTTAGTGCAGGCATTGAATGTTGTGTAAATGGATTTGATTGAGTGGATTGTTGGAATTATTGATATGGGAATGATTTTTGAGGATATGGTTGTTGATATGACTGATAAGATTGATATTATTGAGGGTAAAATTGTTGGGGAGGTTGGGCTCGATAAGAGTATCCTCGCCAACTTTGTGAACGTTGGTTTTGGTTTTGCTGAGGAGGCCAAACCTTCCATGGCGTAAGGTTATTCCATGAATTTTGATACTGAAAATTCTAGGGGATTTGTTGAGGAAACTGTTGAGATATAGCTGCAAAACACGGTTTCCAAGATCTTCTTGGTGACATTTAATAAAATCCTTCAGTTTCTTCTAATTGACTTGCTTGCAACTCTTTTAATGTTGGGCAATCATCTGTAACATTATTTCCTATAAAAAGTCCACAAAAATGTATATTATCCAAAGGACATTCTCGTAAAATATGATTCTAATGGTAGAAGTGTCCTCAGACACATAATTTTATTAATCAGAGAAGAAATTACATATTGATTTTGCAAGAGTTTACACACACACACCAAAACTCTTGTAATCAGGAGAATGAACTATATATAAGCTTAATTTCCTAACCTATTCTAGTTATAGACTACGTACTAAATTAACAAGTGTCCATTTACAATAAATTCCATTCTAACCAATTGATCTAAAAATGAGATCTTAAATCAATATTAAGGTATTATAGACTCATGTGCAAGAATGCCTATATTACTTAGTGCAACGGATCGAAAAGATTTCGAATAATATAGATAATGAGCAGTTAGAAAACATAAGAGACACACACATCAACAGAGCAAATAGTTAAGGAGTTCACCAGAATTCCTGGCTATGTCTCCTGGTCCAGCTTTCAGTGTCGACCTCTATATTAAGTATTTAAGAATATATTATTACAAGGGTGATCTGAAAACAAAGTCTCAACCAACAATGACATCAAAGAGGGATCTAGTCGAAAACCTTGAGTCTAAAAGAGTGCACAGACTCTCCCTATATCCAATTCCTCTATTCAATCTCCCTCAATCTCACTGACTAACTGTCTTTCTGTGACTGTCTTCCAATAACCTCTGACTTGTCTCTATTCTATTATGGGATGTCTTTTAAGCCTATTGGCCCTGTCTGCTCGCCTTCCCTCTTCGGTGTGGACATATTTTGTTAAAAATTCTTAAGGCACAAGAACAATTTCTTTTAGAAATGGAAGGATTGGTGGGTGCGGTGAAACCAACCGTTTAGTCTTCCTCCGCACAAATCCCCCGATATAATACATATATGGGCCTTCATTTTATCTAAAATACAAATAAATACATAGAATACAATGAAAAACCGAACAAAACGCCTCATATCAGATTTCAAATTTTATAGTGCCACATCTATAACCCTGTCGGGTCTGTAAAACAGCTCGTTCATCATCCACCATTTGATCTGGAACAGAAAATGCTAGAACGCAGAATAAATATATAAATATTTTATTAAAAGAGATGAAAATTACAGATGATGATATTACAATTGCGGGAGCCTGGCTTATATACCGCCAGGAACACCCTTTGGGGAAAGGGCATGATCTTATGATCGTGCCCTTTCATCTAATTTAACTAATATTTAATAGTAACCTAATCTAACTAATTTTTACATAAAATTGCCTTCCTCTCGAAAGAATGTTTTGTCCTCAAAGCATACGTAATGATGGATGTTTTTGACAAAATCCTTCATTCTCCCAAGAAGCTTCTTCTTCGGGCAAGTCCTTCCACTTAATCAGATATTCCTTGATAGTACGATATCGAAGCTTTCTTTCTCTAGTAGACAAAATACCTTCTGGTTCTAAAATGACTCTTCCTTCATCATCAAGGGATGGAAGTGTTGTTTTTGTTGTTTGATTTTTACCTAGTGTCCTTTTAAGGCAAGATACGTGGAAGACGTTGTGAACACGACTTGTCTCTGGAAGGCTTAAACCATACGCAACTTGGCTAATATTTTTGTTAATCTGATAAGGTCCATAAAACTTTGGTGCCAATTTGTTTTTTCCCTTCTGTTTTAAGGATAATTGTTTGTAGGGTTGGAGCTTAACAAATACCCATTCTCCAACTTCAAACTCTCTTTCAGTTCTGTTACGGTCTGCTTGTTGCTTCATACGATTCCTTGCATTATTTAGATTTTATTTTAATATTTGGACGATTTTCTAGGTTTCTTCTAGTTGATCTTTAACAGCAGGTAGATTTGTTTGGACAATAGCTAGATATTTCCATTTCAGGGGTTCATACCCATATAGGGCTTGAAATGGCGTCATTTTTGCTGATGTATGATAGGTGGAGTTATACCACCATTCAGCAAGGTGTAACCATTGAGCCCATTTATTTTGTTTTTCTGTAGCGTAGCAATGTAGGTAGGCCTCCAAACATTTATTGACAACTTCTGTTTGGCCATCTGTTTGCAGGTGATAAGCGGAACTCATATTTAAGTAAGTTCCTACATGGTTGAACAATTCCTTCTAGAAATTACCTTTGAATTTGGCATCTCTATCACTTACAATGACTTTTGGAAAACTGTGCAACTTATATATACTTTTGCAAAATATTTCAGGGATTCTTTTGCTGAGTATGACTTCTTTATTGCCATAAAGTGAGCATATTTGGTTAGTCTGTCGACTACTACGAAAATCTTGTCCTTTCCTTCAGATACTGGTAATCCTTCGATAAAGTCCATTGAGATTTCTTCCCACTTCTGATTTGGAATGTTTAAGGGGTGAAGTAATATGGTGTCGTAATATTTTCACTTTTATTCCTTTGACATGTGTCACACTCTGCTACATACTTCTGAATTTCACGATTCATTCCCTTCCAAAAGAAGGATTGACGTGCATTGTAGTAAGTCTTAAAGAATCCTACATGTCCAGCTGACGATGAGTCATGTAATTCCTTGAGTATCTTAAACTTAAACTTGGAATTTGTACTTAGATATATTCTTCCCTTATACCATAG